>CAIGRP010022080.1:0-11398 GCA_903798385.1 Fraxinus cuspidata | reverse complement strand
CAAATTTTACTTTCGTCCCGAAACGACCGAGAGTAGACGGAAGGTAGTCTAGCGGAGCAGACTACTGCCGCACGGTGTCCCTTTCTGTGTCAAGAAGAAAGGCACCCCGTGAAACCTGGTCTGGCTTAGTGGAGTTGTCCTTGATTTAAGGCCCGAGGCTCTGCTTCAATTGGGTAGTACAAATTTGTCATTGCTGAAATAGAAGATCCCAAGATTTTTTGTGCAAAAGATTCAGTTTTAGATCATATATTATTAACCAAAAATTTATATAATACTTTTCCTTAAAGGACAGTTTTTACATCTAGATATTTTTTCCACTAGAAATTCATGAAAGATTTTGATGAAATTGAGGTGAAGAAAATAAAATTAGTTACATTGAGATCTCCTGGATCCTCGAAAATGTCTAGAAACTTTTTACAGTTTTGAACTTTTCGAAGACATGATCACGAGGTTGAATCTTCAACTTTTATTTGGTTGGTTGAGGATTTGAGGCCAATAACTTGGTGATTCAAAATGCAAAAAAGACAATCACCTTCCAATCCAAAAACCATATCTTGATCGATGTTGCAACACCCGCAACGACTGAGATTTCACAACCCATATGGAAGTACTCCAGAGCTGCCCTCATTACATAGTTGCACTCGAAACTATAATTAACACCATCATCTATTGGATCCACTTTTACATTCTGTACCGGTTCATAATTGTCTTTCGAGTTTGATAAAATCAATCATGCAACTTCTTTGCTATATCCAACTTTTTACTATAAATGTCAATTCAAATTATTCGAGAAGCAATAGAGGTTTTGTACCTTATGCTATAGAAAGTCAAACAATTAAAAGGAGTCGCTCAAACTCATATATGATATATATTTTATCGTTATTCAATGTCAAATTTCATCGTTATTTGATAATCATTTGAGCTTAATTGGCCCTAATAATATATATAAACTTGTTGTTCAATCTTAAAATGCCAACATTATTAAATGGAGCAGCATAGCCTTTATATGTTGTGTATTAAAACTTTTAATTATTAATGAAAATGGGTAATAGGTGTAATTCCCTCTACTACTAATGTCTTTGGATTGATAGACAGCCTCACATCAGAGGTCATCTTCCTCTTTAATGTAAGAATTCAAGACCGACTTAATAATTCAATCAAAAGCATTTCAATCTTTGATTATTAAGGACCTCTCACCCCAAGAAATATGACTCCTATGTTGCTTGAAGTAAGGACAATGGACAAAAAAATGAGTCGACTTCAAAAGTGACGCAGTGCAAAACAAGGAATTCAAGCGAAAACATCAAGAACAAGAATTTTGAAATCTACCAAATTATGAAAAATTAAACTCATGAAAATTTTATTAATGAAAGGTAACAAAAAACATAATGAGATAACCATTTATTTATAAGGGTTTACATGAAAACCTAGTCTAATAGGACTAAAATTAATGAAAACATAACTTAAATAGACTAGAATTAAAATTTAAAAAAAAAGAATTCGAGATAACTAAATGACAAAAATAGCGCTAAAACTTTAAAAATTAGTTTTCAAGTCCTAAACGAATTCGGATGGCCGAAATCAATCGTACATCACGGCATAGAGATGTGTATTAGTCGTATCGTCATCCTCTTTTTGGAATACTATTATGAGCCCAAACCGAAATTCAAATGGTCTCTCTGTACTATTACTTTTCCCCCATTTTGATCCAATTCTTCAACAATATGTTCTACATCAGTCACTTCCACCTCCGAAGAACTCATCCTTAAGTTACATTCTGGATATAAATGCTCACCATCTTTATAAAACTCATACAAATCTGCTATATTGAATGTTTGAGAAATACCCATAGAAGCTGGTAAATCAATAGTATAGGTATTGTTGTTAATCCGTTTAAGCACTTTGAAAGGCCCACACTTTCTTGGTTTCAGCTTGCTGTAAGTACCAACTGGAAATCTCTCATTTCTCAGAAACACCATCATAGAATCTCCTTCTTGAAATTTTTTATCTCGTCAATGTGAATTTGCAATTGCCTTATACTTTACATTAGTCTTCTCCAATTTCTGCTTTACTTCATCACATACTGCTAGCACCTATTTTGCCAGATGTTTAGCAGCAACACTCTTACTATTACCCTTGGACAATTTCATCAAATCCACAACATAGTAAGGAACCTTTGTATACACAATAGCAAATGGTAACTTGTCTATAGCACTATTAACTGCGTTGTATGCAAACTCGACCTGAGGTAATGCAAGATCCCACTGTTTGGGTTTATCTCCACAAACACTTCGAACCATATTTTCAAGGGTACGGTTAGTGACTTTAGTTTGTCCATCAGTCTGGGGATGGAAAGTGCTGCTACGATTCAAACTTGTCCCAAACAACTTCCATAATGTAATCCAAAAGTGTCCCATAAACTTTGGATCCCGATATGATGTGATAGACTTGGGAACTCCATGCAATTGAAAAACTTCCCTGAAAAATAGTTTGGTAATATGCAATGTATCTGAGGTCTTCTAACAAGCTATAAAGTGAGCTATCATGGAAAACCACTACAAAAATGGAATTTACTCCCTGTTGAGTATGAGGTAATCTCAGAATGAAATCCATAGCAAGATCTTGCCATATGTCTTGAGGGATCGAAAGTGGCATGTACAACTCGGTATTCTGTATTTGATCCTTTGACACCCACAAGTATACTATTTTCTAACTATAACCCCAACATCTTACTTCAACTGTGGCCAATAGGACCTAGCATCCAAACTGGCTATTCTCTTGTCACGCCCCACGTGTCCATTTAGACCTCCACCATGAAGATCTCGTATCAACTTTTCATGTAGAGATAAAACGAGAATACAAAGCTGGTTGCCCTTGGACAAATATCCACAACTGATATAGAAATCTATCACTGTTTTACAATTCATGCACTTGCGCCAAATCTCATTAAAGTCAAGATCATCTGCATATAATTCCTTCAGGCACTCAAATCCAAAAAATTTCTATGTCAGTGTGACTAGCAATGAGGCCCTCCGTCCAATTCTATTCGGACCAAATTTAGGTTTAATCACAAAAGGAAATTTCTGGAGAAAAGCCACCCACCGAGTATACATTTTGCTTATATGTTTCTGACTATGAATAAACTTCAGGGTTTGGTGATCAATATACAACACAAACTCATTTTGTATGAGGTAGTGTTCACATTGCTTCAAAGCCCTTACCACTGCATAGAATTCCTGCTCGTAAGTATTCCAATATTGCCTTGCATCAAGAAAGCTATAGGTCTCTTCTCTTGGGAAAAGATAGCCCAAACACCCATACCACTAGCATCACTCCACCTCAAAGTTTTTCTCGAAACTTGGCAAGGCTAATACTAGAGTTGTGCACAGCTTTTCCTTGGTGAAGGCGAAATTTTTATCCTACTCCTCTCCCCAACTGAATCTCCCATTCTTTAAACATTATGTGAGTGGTGCTACAATATTGCTAAAATTCCTGATAAATCGCAAGAAAGTTGTGAAAACCATGAAAACTACTTACCTCGAAAACTGATTTGGCCAATCTCGGATTGCTCTTGTCTTCTCTTCATCCACCTATAGACACTTTTCACCAACCACAAATCCTAGGAACAATAGGTTAGGTGTACAGAAATTGCACTTCTTCAGGTTGATGTACAGTTGATTTCCCTCATGACATTTAAGATTAGCCTCAATTGAACCAAGTTATATTCTTTGGACTTGCTGTAAATGCGTCTGTCATCGAAATAAACCACAACAAATGACCCAATGAAAGGACGAAGAACCTGGTGAATGAAATTACTCGGGGCGTTTGAAAGTTCGAATGGTATCATCAACCATTCATAAAGTCTTTCCTTAATTTTGAAGGCAGAGGCCTTCCATTCATCCTTAAGTTTGATGCGGATCTGGTGATAGTCATCGCGAAGGTCTATTTTTGAAAAGACCTTAGGACCCTCAAGCACATCCAACATGTCTCTCCATCTATGGAATGGGAAACATGTACTTCATTGTGATCTTGTTGATGGCTCGACTGTCAATACACATGCACTACTTTTCATCCTTCTTTGGTACTAAGAAAACAATTAATGCACACTGATTCATACTCTCCCTCATGAACCCTTTCCTCAACAACTCCTCAATTTACTCCCCTCATTATCTCATTCTCATTTGGACTCATTTGGTAATGAGGTAAATTTGGAAGACTAGCCCTAGGCACCAAATCAATCTGGTGCAGAATATTCCTCATTGGAGGTAACTCATTCGGCAATACTTCAGAAGCTAAATCTTCAAATTTTGCTAACATTTCTTGCACTTCAGATGGAATACCCCCCCTATCTTCTTTATTTGTTGTAAAAAGCCCCATAACCATACTGGATAAAAACTATCAGATTGCCTTACAGAATCTGCAATGTCCTTCTCATAACTTGTAAGGGTCAGGAAACTCTCAGTTCATTGCTGAGTGGAATTTCCCTTCTACTTGAGATGAATCATAGCTATCTTATGATTGCTTCATGTAAATAACACTAAATTATCACACCCTTTGAGAGTTGAATCCACATTTCCCCCCCTATCTTCTTTATTTGTTGTAAAAAGCCCCATAACCATACTGGATAAAAACTATCAGATTGCCTTACAGAATCTGCAATGTCCTTCTCATAACTTGTAAGGGTTAGGAAACTCTCAGTTCATTGCTGAGTGGAATTTCCCTTCTACTTGAGATGAATCATAGCTATCTTATGATTGCTTCATGTAAATAACACTAAATTATCACACCCTTTGAGAGTTGAATCCACATTAAACTTCAATGGAGGACCTAACAGAATATAGCAAGCATCCATGTATATGACATCACACAAAATATCATCCTTGCAATGCTTACTAATGGAAACACGTACTTTGCAAGCCTCAACGACCCAACGAAAGGACATTTCTTCACCAAACCAAAGAAATGAGAATAAGGATGGTTCTCAGTTGGTAATATCAACAAATTCACCAACCTCTTCGATACAAAGTTCTCACAGCTTTAGTTGTCCACAATAACTTCACACGCCTATTTTTGATAGAACAAAGCGATCGAAAATGTAGTGATGTTGTCCTTCCTCCTTAGGCGACAAAAGGATCAACTGTAATACCAAAGTAAACCTCTCCACGCCGAACTCCACTCTTGAATACTCATCTTCCATCTCAGTGTCTTTTTCCTCATCTAGTGTCTTCGATTCCACCAAATTGACCTACTTTCTTCTAAGGAGTTGTTGTAACGATGCCCCTGGTTTATGACATCTATAACAAATATCTCATGTGGGCCTAGCATACGAATTTACATTTTGAGGTGTGCTTTAGGTTTGACCTCTATTTCCAAACCGACCACTGTTGTCAATATTGCTCTTGTTAGAGTTAGCTGGAGTTTGTAGTGGAGCATTCTCTTTGTCCGATAGAACAGAAGATGATGGTTCGACAGATGGAGAACTCTCTTATAGGTGGTCGCTCTCTTATCAGATTCCATTATCTCAGCTTTCGTTACCATATTAATGACTTCCTGCAATGTGCAAATATTCTGGAACCTAATTCTCTTGAAGAGCCACCTTCAAACTACTGGTATATCGGCTACCCTCTTATTTTCGGATTCTGATATATTATTGCCAACCACATAAATTCGTTGTTATAGTCCAATACTGTACAACTGCCCTGCTTGCATCCCAGGTACATATAAAATTTGTTCGTAATCTGCAGGTAGAAATTGACCCATCATACACTGCTTCATCTTTCTCCATGTTCAAATCCGACTCTTTCCCTGTCTCCTCCAAGTATTCTGTAATTGATCCAACCATACTGCTGCTACCGATTTCAAACGGAATGCCACCATCTTAACCATCTTGTCCTCCGACACATCCATAATTTTGAAAAATTGTTCAACCTAGGTATTTCGATTTCAGATTACCAAAGAACGGGGGAATATATGCTTTAATCAAATAATTAACAAAGGTATTTCAATTTTGATTATTACGCGGTAGGGCTTCGAACTCCTCATCTGACTCCGATTTGCTTTTTTCAACTGCACGTCTCATATTATTTCCTCCCCGACCTATAAGCTCAACAATATGTTCATTGTTGTTTGCATGTTATTCATTCTGCCCATTTTTTCCAATGCCCCGCATAAATAGTTGACCAATCTCTTGGATTTAAGTAGTAAGATCGTGAAGCAGTCGATTTATTGCGTACAAATCTGCCCTCGTAATTGGTACATCACTGATGCTTATGAATCAAAGATATAAAGACAGAAAAGCCGGCTCTGATACCACTTGACATATCGCGAAATAAGGAATTCAAGCGAAAGCCTTAAGAACACGAATTTTCAAATCCACCAAATTATGAAAAATTAAACTTAGAATTGTATTAATGAAAGGTAACAAAAAATAATGAGATAATCATTTATTTATAAGGGTTTATATGAAAACCTAGTCTAATAGGACTAAAATTAATGAAAACTTAACTTAAACAAACTAAAATTAAAAAAGAATTTGAGATAAACTAAATGACAAAAATAGCACTAAAACTTTAAAATTTAGTTTTCAAGTCCTAAACGAACTAGGATAGTCGAATCCATCGTCATCTTTTCGGAATGTTATTATGAGCCCAAATCGAAATGTGAATGTTCTAACCACACTATTACTTTTTTTCCATTTTGATCCAATTCTTCAACAATATGTTCTACATCAAAAGGTTTCGTAGTGTGAAGACAACTAGCAGGAAACAAGTTTGTTGACTTTAAGAAGTGATTGTCTTTTTTATCTTTTTTCATATTGGTGTTAGCTTGCAATTTTCAAGTTGATGATATCGGCAGTGGTCAGTGACATAGAAATCAAAATATACTTGAATAATGAAAATTGTCATTGAATTGTATATAAGTGAAATAACATGTTTTTCTATGTTTACTTGCTTATAAGGATGCGTTACTTTGGCTTCATTTGCTCCGATGTAACTTTTTTACATCAACATGTTTAACTCTGAAAGTGCCATTAAAAATGCTTATTGTTAAAATTTGACTCAAATTCCATTGGGTATTTGCGGATTTATTGGATTGGGCTTTGAAGAGGTCGAAATATGGACCAAGGAGGAAAAATCAGCACATTCTCACTCACTGTCCGCCCGATTCCCGCTTGAGCTCTCAAAATAGGAACGTTAGCGCTAGCTTGGCGCCAGACTGTCGCTCGAGTGGCGAGTCACCGCTCGCTTACCTTGAGCCTAGCGCCACTCTATTCCAACTTGTGATCTGTTTCGCGTTTTGACTCGTTTTTTTATGTCATTTCCATCTTTAAAACTCTTATCAAGGTTTGTCATATGCTCTTATATATATAGTTGGCCCTTCTTCATAGTTAGAACAAGTTAAGACTTCATTAGAATTGTGATAAACACAATATTTTGTATTATTTTGCCATATTAATAAATTCTCATTTCCTCTGTCTAATTTCTTTGTTCTTCTTGTATTATGATCGCTACTTCATATTTTGTCATATATCTCGTTATTCTCTAACAAGTAGTGTTAGCATGCATAATTACTTGGTTAGATTTGTTAACACTCATTGTGCAAATCGATGTATCTGATCTAAGTTTCCGAATAGAAAAATAACATGAAAATCGTTAAAAATATTCTTTTGTATTTTTTTGTCCGGCTTGATCAATCAAATAGCAATGTGAACCTTTCCAACGAGAAGAAGAAAAGTCATTCAAGTGATGAAGAACCAAATATGAAATCCGCCACATATTGGAACATTTTAAATTCATCCAACGTCAAATTAAGGAAAAATAAAGAACAAAACACTTCAAATTAATGAATTCCGCTGACAGAAAAATTCGAAAAAAATAAAAAGAAAAAAAGATATCTGGAGGAAGAAGACAATGGTATAATACACAAAACTCTTGCCTTACTTTAGAGAATTCAATCGGCTCAATCTCAAGATGAAGTTCGCCATCCTTTGGAAAGCCATCTACAACTTTGATTGGACAATTTTCCCCAACATAATGCATATTGGGTTTCATCATAAACTGAAATCAGAGATGAAAAGAAAATTATTTTCCATTGTGGAAGAACAAAAAGGTGGTCAACGGAAAAGCAATGGCACGTCTCTTGAGGGAAAATAAAGAAAATATTAGGTTTATGGTGTGGTGTAACAATTAATTATTTTATTTGATAAATATATTAAAACCCCATTTATCTAATTTTACTTAAAGTTATTTATGTAAATAAAAAAATGTTTAAAATTGTGGTATAACTAACAAAAATAGTAGTGGTAATATATGAATGAAAGGGCTAAGCTACCCTAACCAAGCTAGTAAAATGACTCTACTATCCTTCCAGCAATATAAAAGATAAGATCAGAGACCAACTGTCATGTAAAAAATAAATATAAACCGCTGTTTGTTTTCGATAAAAATAATTTTGGAGTTGAAAGTGGACAAAAACCAATAACTTCAAATAGAAGAGAAGAGGAAAGGAGTTATGCAACACGATTCTTGACAATAACCTTGACACAATTCTTGACACTCCAGTTTTAGATCAAGATTGGAGAGATGAGCTCATTGCAGTTACTAAAATTTCACAAAGTTTACTTCCTCTATTCAAGTCTAACATTTCACTATAAGAAAGCCTATGGGATATCGCCAGAAGGTCCTTAACCCATGTTTTCCATTTCTCTGATGTTAGTGCCTCAGATTTTTTTTTCCCTGAACGCTTCTTTTCACTCACTTTTTGATGAAATTGAGGTGAAGAATTAACAAAATTAGTTGTATTCAGATCTCCTGCATCCTCAAACTGTCAAGAAACTTTTAGGTACAGTTTTCAACTCGTGACTTTATGAAGAACAGACTTCACGAGGTCGAATCTTCAAATGTTCTTTGGTTGGTTGAGGATTTGAAGTCAACAGTTTGGTGCTTCAAATTGACAATCACCTTTAAATCCAGTCTAACAATTAAGAGTAGTAGTCCAAACTATTATATTATTATTCAATGTGAGATTTATCTTTAACGTGTCCCCATAATTTCTTAGATTTTAATGAATAGTTTAACGTGCTGTTGGAATGAAATTTACATGTTATCATACATATAACAACCAATGACATTATTATCAAGCAATAGAAAGCTCAAGTATCTAAACAACCTAAAAATTCTTTTGCAAGTGGATGGGAATTTTCCAAAATGATATTGATGTTTTTGTCTATACACTCAAGCTGTGGAAATTAAATGGATTTACTTGGTGTGAAGACCAAAAATAAATGTCACCATTGCACAACAGTATTTCTAGAAACCTTTGTAGTTAGACACGCATTATACCTACAGACCAACAAGGTCATCTTGTTGGAAAATTATTCAATTTATCATGTGGGCCGACATATGTAATTAGTTGTGTATAAAGGCTATCTTAAAGTTAAGCCCAAAATTAAAGTGATCTAATAAAAAATTAAGTAATTGGGCTTTGAGCATCTAAATAAAGTGTGGGCCGGACTATATGTGTAGAAACTGGATTCATTAGGGTTTGTATTTGACGATGTGCCGAATACATATGGAAACTATTTATAAGGTCATGGTCCCCAATTCATATGTGAATTTCTCATTCTTTGTGNTAGAAACCGAATCCATTAGGGTTTGTATTTGACGATGGGCCGAATACATATGGAATTATATATAGGGTTATGGTCCCCAATTCATATGTGAAATTTTCATTCTTTGTATCATCCCATCAACACAAGAATACAAGAGAACACATATTGAAGAGGAAGATCGATAAACCCACAATCAAGAATCAAGAAGAAGGTTGGAGCAATCAAATTCAAGTCACAAATCAAGGTATGTTCCGCGTTAAGTAATTTCTTGGTGACTTGACATGAAGATCTTGGGGATTTATAAAGTTTAAGTTTTATGGTAGAGTTTCAACACATCTACCGCATAAAAATGAGTTACTAATTGTTGAATAGAAAATATAAATTTATTTCTGTTTATTTTTTACCCTTTTAATTTTGATCAAGTCTTTTAATATAAAACACGAGGGTGGATAAATGTCTTAATAAAAATTAATCGTTACTCATTTATAAACAAATAAGAGCATGTAGCTTTGCCCATCCATTAGGACTCGATTTTCTATCCAAACATCACACGCCAGCAGATGTGGTCACCATCATGGTATTCAAGACGTTGTGTTAATCGTAGTGATAGATAGATATGATTGCTAGTTACTCGATCACAATGCTAGCTTTATTACAAGCAAGGAAGTTTGGATTGCCTAAATCACGAGTCTTACAAACTATGTTATGATCACTTCATGTAGATAAATAGTGTTGGAAAAATGGGTTTATGATTGACTTTGGAGCTAAATTTGAGTGGGACCCGGTTGTTCATTTTGGAATATAAAAGTTGATTTGTGTTCTCTTCCGTAGGAATATCGAAATCATATATTTACTTGCCAAAAATGATGTCTGGGTGAATGAGAAATTGGAGCTCAAAGTGTGTCAATTGAAAGAAATCTATGTGTTGGAAGTAAATTAATTAATGGTTGTCCCACATAAGAAAATGAGGAAAGCAAAAACCACTTATATATGATTACACTTTAGAAGGGTGTGATCATGTGTAGCATAGAGGTTCTCTCCACGTGCGCGCACAGGGGGTGCAAATCACAGACCGAAATAGGTTTCGGACCTTGAACTCGTATGCGATCGCGACTTGCGCATACGAATGTCGGACCGGATTGACCAAAAATTGGCCCCTTTGGAGGGCCTACGTTTTTTTTTTGCTTCATAAAACTGACTTTTGGTTTCTGAAACTCCAGAAACGTTTGAACCTCATGTGGTTATAACCAATGTGTTAATGGATAGATTTCTGGGAGTTAAAAGTCTATATATGAGAAACATTTTCCACAATTCATACACACGAAAAAGGAAGGAGAAAGAAAAATCATTGTTTTACATACTGCATCTGCATTGTTTACAGTACCGTGTCTCTGTCGAATTTTCTGGTTTCGATTTTCTTGGTGGTGATATTGTTCGGGCACTAAATAAGTTCGCAGAGTAAAATCTGTGGTGCTCAGACTCTACTATTTTACCTTTGTATCCTGAGAAGCAAACGCTCAAATTAAACATCAAACACGTACGGTGAAGGGGCGAATCTGTTTTAAGGAAACTGTGTTCGCACCGGCCTCAGTTTGAAATTTCTTTTACTGTAATTTAAATTATTTGTTTTGTTATTTTATTGCAGTTAATAAAATTATTTGCTCTACTCTTTTGATAAGTTGCTAATAAGGTATTTGTTACATGTGAATACGGTGTCTCTATTACTTGCATATACAGTATGTGTAAATTGTAAATCCACTAAGTTGCATATACAGTATATGTTGCATA
>CAIGRP010022074.1:0-37718 GCA_903798385.1 Fraxinus cuspidata | reverse complement strand
TATTGAACGATTTTTTCAACTAAAATGGAAGTCTATACCTGTTTCTTCCAATCCTATTTTGGTTTGTAATGAATTATATATATATATATATATATATATATAATTTTTATATTTTAGTGCATTTACATTATATTGAATAATTTTTAATATTATTTAGTTAAATATTAGTAAACGACATTGTTCTTACGATCGCTGATTGTGAACGGTCAATGGTCAACAATCAATATTCGGTCTGCCCGTGCTGAACTTTTGTGCTGGGTCGCCACGGCCTATGAGCATCAGCCGTTGCATTCTATGATATATTTGCAGATAAAATACACAGCAAGATGGGAGAAGGTGAATCACCAAAACTGAAAGAAAAGAATCCTGCTTGTATCGGGAGTGTGGCCTCGGTTTAATTGTTTCTACTGAGATAACTTGGTGTTTATTAAAGGTATACAATTCTGTTAAATTTCTCTATTTCCTCCAACTTCTATGACCGAATTTGTGTAGCTTTGAATTTTTTTAAAACATCAATGGAAGTCTACTGATAAAATTTTGATTCTCTACCTATCGCTTCAATTGCCACCACCCAACACCCCCATCCACCACCATTTCTCTCCCAGCGAATCTAGGGAGAAGAAACCTGCATTTTTTTTTTACTGGTTATGGGTTTTATTTTTTTCTCCCCTATTTTTCCTTTTTTTCCTTGGGACAGTGGAGGACAACCGTGGCTTAAAAATATATTTTCCAATTTTATTGCAATGTAAAATAAGAGTGATCATCTGTCATTTTTTATCTTCTACTGGTAAGTTTTTGATATTTTCCTTACAAGTCGATAATCTTCCATTTTGGGTACCGAGAATCATAATTATTAACCCAACAATTTTTTATCATCTGTCATTTTTTATTATCTGCCATTGTATAGATGCTGAAATCAATGAAGACTGAGCAAAGGCAAAGGGACCGTGAGAAAGGAAACAAAAGAAGCATTGAAGCCTGTTGATGATAGGTCGAAATATTTTGAGGATATATTAAGAGAGATGGATAATTTCCAATGATGGAGATCAGTACTCCAAAATATAGGAATAATTATAGAAGTTGAAATAATATTTCATTATTCTAATGTATTGGATTTTTAGGTGCTTTAGAATTTTGGATTTGGATTTGGATTTGGATTTGGATTTTGCATGGATATTTTTACATTTTGGAGTTCAATTAATAATGATTATTGGAGTTATTTGATATTGTTATTTTCCATCATGTTTTGTGGTTGATTTAAATGTATAAATAAAAAATGAATTTTTTTTAAAAAAAGTTGTAAATTGACCTACGGCAACGGTCAAAAAATGTTGCAAAAAATAAGGATATAAGTATCAACAATGCTCAAAAAATGTTTCAAAAAGATTATTCGCAACTCTCAAATAAATGTTGCAAAAACATTAACGGCATTGCTGAAAAAAAGTTGCAAAAAACTTAATGGTAACGTTGAAAAAATGTTGTAAAAAACTTAACGGCAACGTTGAAAAAACGTTGCAAAAACTTCTTTTGCAACAGTTTTTGAACGTTGCAAAAAAGCCCTTTTGCAACGAATAAATGTTACTGTATCTCTTCCCTCAACGGCAACATCGACCCCCGTAACACACGGTAAAACGCTGCAAATGACTTTTTGCAGCATTTTTTGACCACTGCAAAAGCCTTTATTTGGTGTAGTGACAATGTGTAATGTGTTCTCTATAACATACCTTCGTGATGTGCGCAAGAAAGCCGAGTTGAGCTTGGTGCAATCAAGATTGCAATCGCATACGCGTGCATTTGTGCCCAACCAAGTTAGCCTATGGCATTGTATTGATTATAATACTAAAATCTTATTTGACACATATTTCTCTAAAATCATTTTTCCAAAGTAATTGTCATCCACAAATTCTCCAAAACAATCAATTTTCACTTGAAAAAATATGTGCTAATTTAAGCATCAAATGTGTATAAATTTTGTATCCATCTCTTCCAACGTGAATACATTTCTATCTTTTAATTTAACACATTTACAACGTTCCATGGAGGCAACTATTAAATTGGATTACTGTGGATGTAGTATTACGGCATTTAGTGTTGCATCATATTAGGAAAATGTACAACTCTTAGAAAAATAAAAACAGTATTTTCTTGTTTGTAAATAATTTTTCTTACCTATACATTAATTTTTATATTAGTGATTTTATTACTTATGAGCAAATATTTTTAGTTATAAGTAATATTTTTACATAGATACAAATATTTTTTTATTTAGTAGTGTATTTTTCCTTATACATGATTCTTATGTTATAAGTTTTTAGATGCAAGTGAATTTTTACTTATAAGTTATTTTTTTAATGCATCATTGAATTTTCTTGCTTATAAGTGATTTTTCTACTTAAAAAGTAATTTTTATAACTGATAAGTGAATCTTGCTCATAATTAATTTGTTTTACTGATAATCAATTGTAGTTATAAATGTCTTTTTTCTGATAAGTAATTTTTTAAAATCATATGCAATTATTTATTTATAATTAAAATACGTAAATTTTATACTTAAAATGAATATTTCACTTACAAGTGATTTTTATGTATTAGTAAATAGTAATAAGTTATTTTTTTTTTTTTACTTGTAATCAAATTTATGTAATACTAATCTTAATTCGTAAAATTATGAATAAATGGATACAGTCTAAGTTCACCTTATACGTAAAAAATTTACATGGTTGGCTTCCAATTATTAATTGTGTTAAAAGGTTTAAATAAGATACAGGATCGAAGCATGCCTCTAAAGGTTTGAATAGTCCTTTTTGATTGACCGCTAGTTTGGGATGGAAAGAAGTACTAAAAGATAATGGCGTATGGCATATGTAAGGATTAGTTGGTTTTAATCTCAATCAGCCTGAACTTTTTACAGTTCACTTCCCGATCCTTTTCTAGAGATAATCCTTGCAGTCTTAAGTTCTCAGATTGATACTATTTGAATGGATAAATGTTTACATCTTGTCCCTTTTAGGTTTATACAAGGGAATGATTTAGCTAATTAACTAACGCGCGACAACCTCAACGAAGCAGCAATTAACCTACAAATAGTATTTCCTTCAGCTAACCCAACTGACGCTAACTGATATCTATGGTTTACACACTCAAACATACAATTTCATAAGGCGACGTGCCATAAATATCTAGTAGCCACGTATACTCACATTCTTTATAGTGTACATTGAATATGAAATATTTATCTTCGTTTAGCTTTTTGAATCTAGGTTATATATTAGGATTATGCATGAGTAGTTCACTTTTAATCAAATATATCCAAAATCATCTTATTTGTTCAATTTAGAGTTTACGCGTACATATGACATTTAATTTGGGATGCAACAACCTTTTAGGCTCGAGTAAAAATACTTCAAGAATTATGAACAGTAATTATTCTGTGCATCCCATGGCAGCAAGTTCTTCGATTCCCATGCCTTGTTTGATACCTCTATAGTTGAGTTTATCTTTTAAAAAAAAAATATCTAGCAGAACTTTCTGAAATTATAAGATTTTGTTGAAAATGAAAACCCTATTTACAGAAAATTCCAGTCATGAGGTCCACCTGTGGATGTGGTGACGCATGGCTAGTCAATTTTCCAAAGTTCGGAAGCACAACAAAGGTTCTGCACTACCCCAAACATGTGGACCTGGTTTGTCGTTTCATGCAATTCAACGAATAATTTTTTTTGTGAATAATTTCAACCCTAATATTTATAAGAAATTCAAGTGGGGCCCGCCTCTTGATTTGGCGAAGCGGGGCTAAACAATCTTACAAAAAGTTTGGAAGCACAAGAGTTCCACTCTAGCCCAATCATGTTGTTGTGGTTTGTCACATCATGCAATTCAATGATCAATTATTCTATATTTACCTTGTTAGAATTATTATATAGTCAGTTATTTATATTTTGATAATGATAAATTATTCTATTGGTATTTGAACAAATAATTAGCTTACTTTAAAATCTTGTTTCCTTATTTTTCAGTTTCGCCATTGTATATAAGTTGTAATTATTCTTTGTCCTCTGAAAAAATATAGTTATATTTTTCTCCCTTGTTTTCCTGCATTTTAAAATTCAATTTAATTAAATTTAAAATTCAAATCTGAAAGCATTTTTCTGGTGTATATCTTCTCTAATGTACATTAATGACAGCTTTTTAACATTATGTATTTTTTCTATTAATTAATACTGATGATGTATTGTTAGAGATAAGATTGGGTTAATATGACAAATTTGACCGCATTCAGTTGGTTAGTTACTAAATGTATATTGTTGCAAGGCTGGAATCGAAAGGAAATTTCAGGAAACTTATCAAAAATTGCCTGCGTTTGAACAGTAAAACAATGTTACAAAATTAATAAGAAAGTAATAATGTATAGTGATACAAAAGTGAGTTAAATGGCAATTTGTTCGAACAGTTGGTTAAGTGTATATATTTAGGCTGGGGTAAGGCTTTCTGTTGTCAATCTTACACTTCCTTTCAAGGTTTAGTCCTTCTGTATATCTTTCTCCTTAAACAGATTTTTCCTTTCTTATTTACTACTAATTTTTACTAGTTAAGTTTGCCTTTTTACTTTTGCAGGTAAACCTTGTGATTAATCCTCTGAATTTAAGAATGGAGCCGAACTATAGTGCCATGCAAACTAATCTAATGCCAGTGAATGGGAACAGTGGTAAGGATCCCATCTTAGAGACATGGGATGGAACTTTCAAATTTGGGGATTTATCTCAATGGTATAATACCAGGCGTCCACATGCTACCCACAAGACCTTTATTCTCAACAAAGCAATTGAACATGAACTCAAAATTGGCCATAAAATAGACCCTGACATGGAGATGAATAAACGAATAAACACATTGTGACTTCTCTTTCGATAATAAGTATCAATTCTACTCTTTATATCTTTACTTTTTTTTTTTGGGGAGGAGTCATAGATTTTACTTTCAATAACTTACTTTCTAAATCTTTAACGTTGTTGCAGCCATTACAATCTTGTGAAGCCTTACCAGTTAACAAATTGATCTGCTAGATTTCACAAGCAGATCATGCTAGGTAGAATGAATGTCACACCGTGCATTAGCTTAGTTTTCAGTCTGTTAAACACTTCAAGGGAAACTTATGCCAGAATGAGAAAAGGAGAAGATAAGGATTAGGGTTTAGGGTTTTGTGAATTGTAATTCTCATTTTAACTTTTCATTTTTAATTATTTTTTGGGGGATTATATACAACAAATTTTCTGACCAGAGAAAAAGAAAAAGAATACTTGAATATTCTCAAGCTTTGGAAAAATGGCAAATAGTAATCAGATAAAGCCTTTAGTACCTTCTCTATAAATAGAAATATCAATTTATACACTCTTGTCATATCTCATCTCAAACAACAAGTAGAAAGCTTCAAAGTGAGAACAAAATGTTGCTGATGCAAAAGGAAAACCTGCAACAACATTTCCATATTTTTTTATTTTTATTTTTGATAATCCGTCTAAGCTGGGCCAGGATAACCAAGAAATTAATATCTATTTTTGTTTAATTAGCTAAGTTTCTAATTTTCAGTTTCGACATGTATCATCTGTGACATCCTCTTAAAATTTAATGTTGTTGAACTTGAAGCAACAAAATGCGAACTGCATCTGAAAGAACTACCAAAAAACATGCAGCTTGACTTCTGTCAATATGGAAATGTGCAAAAAATCCCATTTGATCCGTTATACCAGCAGCAATGCCCGATCACTTCTGGGCTTCAGATTATATATCTTAATTTACCCACACAAATTAAGAAAAGAAACATTGTTTGATAGTCTTATCGTAAAGTTAGGTGGATCTAATTGAATTAGAACTTTAGCTTAAGAAGCAAGTTTTATGTCACTAAATTCATATTTTTTGGAATATGATTTACATTTTTAAAACATGATATGGGTTTATTAGTCTCAAATAAATTATGTAATTTAAGCATGTATGTTTTATTTTTATGCGACCATGCAACTTGCGATTTTTTCTAATTTTAAGTGTGATATTCGCGAACTTCAAGGGGACAACTATAAGGTATGGAAGGAGATATTTCTCCTTTATTTGGGGTGCATCGACATTGATTATACTATCAGGAAAAACAAATCGACTATTACTACAACCAACACTCCATAAGAAAAAGCTCTTTATGAACAATGTGAGCGATCTAATCGTCTTAGCGTAATGTTCATAGAGACCAAAATCTATGTTGTATTCGAGGTTATGTAGACCAGCATGATGATGTCAAGGCATTTTAAAAGCTATTGATGAACACATTGTGACTTTAGATAGAGCACTTGTTAGCACCCTCACAATGAAGTTTTCATCCTTAAGGCTCACTAGTGTGAGAGGTGTGTGTGAGCACATCATGCAAATGAAGGACATTGCGGCTCAGTTAAAAACTCTTAGAGGTTGAAATGTTTAATTCTTTCCTTGTGCACTACATAGTGAACACTCTCCCACAGCAATATGAACCCTTCAAAATCTCATATAACACACATAAGGATAAATGGCCTATCAATAAACTTTTGAACATGTGTGCTCAAGAGGAATGAAGGCTTGTTATGGAACTGGATGAGAGTGCATTATTGTTAACATATGCAAATGACCAAAACCAAGAGAAGAATTAGAACCAAATCAAACAAAAGGGGAAAGGTAAAATACTGCCCTAAGGTGAAATAAAAAAAAAAAAAGAAAAAAAGAAAAAAAGTGATTTTTCTCCAAAAAGAAAGAATACATGAAGAAAGATTGCACCAAAATTCAGATATTGCTTGAGAGGAAAAGTAAATCAATCTCCCTTGTTTGTTATGAATTTAATATGGTTGATAATAATCATAGTACATGGGGAATTGATTCGGGTGCTAATATTCATATTTTTAATACCTTGCAGGATATGCGAAACTTAAGGAAGCCAGTGGGAAGTAAGCAAATCATATTATCAATAAATAAGATAAGTTCACTATGTTCCAAGTTTTCATAGAAATTTGATTTCATTTTCAAAACTTGTACTTTAGGGATTTTCCTTTATTTTTTCACATACATCTTTTAGTTTGTTTTAAAAATCCGATCTTGATGGGAATGGTATATTGTCCGATGATATTTTCTCTATTTCTCTATTAATTTATAACATAGTACTACTAATGATGTTATGCATGTTCACTCTAGTAATAAATGATTTATTATGAATGAAGATTCCTCTAAATTGATCCATCGAAGATTGAGACATATCTCTATAGATAGAACTAAGAATTAGTAAATGACAGATTACTTAGTAATCAGTACTATGGATTTCGTTAAATTTGAAATTTTTGTGGACTGCATTAAGGGAAAGCTGACCAACAAATCAGAGAAAGTTGTCAAGAGTACAAACATCTTGGAGATCATACATTTAGATATTTGTTGCGTAGACATAGATGCTCGATGATCCAAGATACTTCATGTCATTTATAGATGATTAGTCGTGATACACGTATCTTTACTTGCTTCATAACAAGAGCAAAGCATTGGATGTCTTTTAAGGTTTTTAAGGTAGAAGTAGAAAAACAATGCATTAAGTAAATAATCGTGAGAATAAGTAGAGATGGAGAATATTATGGTAGATACACTGAAGATGAACAAGCACTTGGTTCGTTTGCGAAGTTTCTTGAAGAGAATGGGATGGTTGCCTAATGATGTATGCTTGGTTCTCCAAACTAAAATGGAGTACCCGAAAGAAGAAACTGAACATTATTATACATTTTACGAAGTATGCTTAACAACACCAAGCTTCCTAAATCCTTGTAGACTGAAGCTCTTAAAACGGCTATGTATATATTGAACATAGTTCCATCCAAGGCTGTCTCAAAAGACCCCATTTGAAATGTTTTTACATGCCATGGATTGCAAAAAATCCGATTTATGGTATAACGTTATGAAAGATGAAATGAATTTTATGGTATCCAACGGAGTCTAATTTCATAATGGTGCAAAGGCTATAGGGTATAAATGGGTTTTTAAGACAAAGAAGGATTCATTAGGCAACATTGAAAGATATAAATCAAGACTTATAGTCAAAGAATTTACTCAAAAGGAAATAATTGACTGCAAGGAGACTTTTTCTCCTGTATTCAAGAAAGATTATCTTTGCATTATTTTGGCATTAATTGCACATTTTGTTTTTGAGTTGCAACAGATGGATGTGAAAACGAATTTCCATATTGAGAAACGAGAAGAAGAGGTTTACATAAAACAATCAGAAAGATACCCCTCTAATAGTGGTGAGTATTTAGTGTGCAAGTTTAAGAAACCCACATATGGATTAAATCAAGCTTTCCATCAATAGGCAAACATTGAGGGGATGGATAAAAGACGACAAATTTTTAAAATTTATGAGCTAAAGTTTTTTCCTACGAACCCTTTGGATACAAATACAATTCATCACATAATTTTTCCCCTGAAAAAATCTGATAAAATAAATTATGCCCACGAAACGATTCCGCTTTTCCCTACAAATTAAATTGTAGGCTCAAGCGTGTTTTCCCAACAAACAAATTTTTGTGTGGAAAGAATATTTGTGACAACATGGTACAAATTATTTTGAGAACTAAATCCTGTTTTTCTCTACAAATAAATTTTAGTGCGGAGAATTATATTTGTAGGTTATTATGATATAATTTGTAGCGAGAAGTTAAATTATTTTAATATATTTTATTTATAATTATATTGTAGTAATTTTTTTAACCTTGTTCAAAATAATATAAAAAGGCAAGAAGACAATAAATTAATTAAAACATGTAGTGTCATTAATCAATGTACATTGAATCCAAAATATTTACCAAAACACAAATAAAAATCATTCACTAGGTATGGTTACATATTTAAATGAGTATAGCAAATATGCTCTATATCTATTATTATACACCTAAAAAACATAACTCTTCATCCTCATAATTAGATATGCAGCCATCCTTTTATAGTTTTCAAAGAATGAAGATCTTCAAATGAATTGAATTTCAACTCTGCTCCAGGTTTGTCCACCCCTAACACGACGGTTTATCCCCAACCTTGAAGTTAGACGAAAAGTAGGGTAAATGGGAAACGGTATAAATCAATACCTTTGTCAAATATCTTTAGCTTATCAATATAACTGAGGAATAATTTAGAAACCTCGTATATAAATTAGAAAGAAAAGAAAGGGACGGTATGATTCCAGCGTATGAGGTCGTCATACTTATGACCCACTAACCTACACCGAGTGAGAGTCTGTGAGTCAAGTGCGAGAGTTGGTGCATGAAAGAGAAAGGACTTCAGACAAGACAGAATAATATCTTTCTGCAGGAAACATATGCATTCCTCGACGGAAGAAGCCATTCCAACACATTCAAAATGTAGTATGCTCCCCCATTAGTCATCTCATGTATGACCTGAGAAATATTATGAAGAACAAAAAAATTAAGCAATATGGAATCAATCACAATATAACGATCTCCTCTGATCCTTGAAGGATATATTGGAATGAAGTGTATAGGAATAAGGAAACAACATGTAACAGCATTTTCCTTTGGTGCTATCTGAAGCATCGTTATTGTTAGAAAACAATAATATATAATTGGATTAAGAGAACTACCTGCCGTACACATTTATCCCCGGAGTTCCTAGCGTCAACAAATTCAGTTACGCCGAATATTTTACCGATGTAGAGCAGAGAAATGAAATCAGGGTAGTTCATTATTCAAATCTCAAAACTTATTTTTTTTTTACAGAACTAACGACTCTACAGCTTAAAGTGTCTATTTAATACACAATCCACGCCAAATAAGCCAAGCAGAAATAATTATTAGAAGTTTTTTGCAATTAATGAAATTCATACGGGGGAGAAACTACAAAGTGTTGCAAGAAGGCATTTTCTCAAGAACTGTGAAAACCAAGCATTATAGTCCATTTATCAAGTGAATAAAGCTCTCAATGTAATTACATTGAAGATGAAGACTAATCAATGGCTGTTGAACAAAGATATTAAAGCAGGAAAGCAAAGAGCTATATTAAAAATTGGCACCAACATAAAAGTAGACTATAAAAGGGCAAACATATTCCCTTTAGAAGCATTATCTTAAATCTAGCAAAAGAAGAGGCTAAACTATACTGAATGCAAAAACTATATTCCTTAGTTTATCCCACTTAATCCTAATCTATACTTCAGATCCAGGAATAGAAGTATATAACCAAAAAGGAGAAAAATAAAAGTAACAACAATTCATCAAAAAGTCGATTAGAATTGAAAAATTCATGGTATTGAGAACTCATTTCAGTTGCTGGTAATATAAATATAAATATTATAAGAGTGAGAGTAAGAAATGAAAGCTCCGCCTCTACTCTCTGCTAGAGGCACAAAAATTCCCTCAATTATCACAATGAGTTAGTTACCACCTAGTCCTTTGCAAATGGTCTTAAAAGTGGTAACACGCTTGCCAGATTTGCCTAAAGTTCTATATGATAAATTCTAATCTTAATTCTGCAAAAGGATAAAGTTGAACTTCAGATAGAAAGAAAAAGGATTGCTGTCCTCCAATTTCCCTCTTTAACCCAACTAACATTAAAAAGAAAATGGGGGAAAAATAAGGATTCTTCTCCAAAAATATCATTCAGTTACTCTTTTTATTTCTCCTCATTCATTTTTCTAGTTGATAGTTCCTAAACACTGAAACTCAAACTTCCAATGCACCACTGTTCTTATCTTTTTAGTTGAGAAATATGCACATTTACAAAAGAAGAGTTTCAAACAGTTGCAGGTTGCTTTTTTCGGCTTTAACTAATAATCAAGCTTCCCAAAATGAACTATAACTAATAATCTAGCTTCAGGAAGAAATCAAGAGCAATACACACAACTTCAATTAAATTGAGAACATGTTATAAGGCATGTTCATTGTACACTGTGAATAAGCCAATTTGTGTAAGCTAACAATTACTCACTAGAAATATTAGATTACCAAAATATCATGAAATACTAATTAAAATCACACTGAATCAAGTGATTCCAGAAATCGAATAAGAATTTTCCAAGATACGGTCAACTGCGCATCAAAACAAACAAAAGCGTCTGCACATACAAACTCTCCAAGATCTGATCCTAGAAATTACCAATTAAAAAAAGAAAAAAGAAAAAAAAAAAAAAAGCATAAAGCGAATTCACCTGCAAAGCTTTCACAAAATTCTTGCTTCTCTCTATTGACGTCTCATCAAACGTCATAGTCGGATTCTCCGGCCTCAATTGCTCCACCTCCATTCTCCACGGTTCAATTACACTTTCAGAAGCCCAAGCCTTAAAATCAATAACTACAACACATTTCACAAAGAGAAACCCAGAATTGCATTACATAAATTGCAATTAGCCGAGAACTTTGCCGCTCACAGAAGAATGGAACAGAGTAACACAGAAAACATGTCCAAGTGTTGGGTTTTTTGATGCCCAATAAATCTCGGGCAACAATGTTAAACTTTTTTTTTTTTGGGTTTATACTTCATACGCGTCGGCCAATAAGTGAAGTGAAATATCGATACCACAATTGCTCAAACCAATCCCACAACCTATTTGGGTAATTTAAAGTAACTTAATTTAATTAGTGTTACTCATGGCCTGACCCGTAAGTCTTAGATGGCTTCTTAGGTTGATAGTCCATTTACTCACTGCCTATTAGCTATTGGGCCTAATTATTACCTAACCTAAAAGCCCACTCCAAACCTATATATGTTTGACTCCCATGTGTTGGCTTTGATGTATATGCACTTACGTGTGAGGAAAGAAACCGGCTGCGGCTACAGTTGCTTCGTGCTTCCACTGTTGAGCTTCTGTTTCTTCCAGCCTTTGTGGCTTGTTTGTGTGGCTGCAAATAATTCATACCAAAACCCCTTCGTGGTTAGCCAAGAAAGCAACCAATTGTTTGGGATTGAGTTGTGGTTTTGCGTTTGTCGAATTGTGGTGTTTGATTCCGTGTTTGTGTGATATACTGAGCCCGGTTCTTTGGTGATTGAAGATTATTTTCCAACATCAAGCATGGAAATTTTGGCCTCATGTTTAGAACCAATCAAGTAACTCGGCAAGAAAAAAACTCGTGCTCACTGAATCTGGATTTTCATTGACAACTAACTTGTATAACTATAGTCTAGAGATTATGTGACAATTGCTGCAGGATCCACATTAATCACTTGAAGTATGCAATTCATTTTCAGAAACATAAAAGCAATTCCGAAAATAAACTACTCAATTGAAGTTAGAGACCAAGGATCTGTTACTATACGACAACAAACATTAAAAAAATTGAACAATAATTCGACGAATTAAGACACATTCAGTCATTAACCAAAGTTACAGGAAATAAATTTTAGGACCTAACAACCATTAATTCGTTTATAATCCTATTTGAAGAAAACAAAATCCAAGAACCAATAAATTTATATAATCAATAAATTTCAAGTATTCACAACCAAATTCAATTGGCCATTAAACAATTTTGAAGGAAACAATCACTTTGAAGAATTAGAAGGGGTAGGGTGTTATCTTTGGTAACAATGAGAGCCGGTGCTGGTGCCAATGAGGCCATGAGGTAGAGCAGGGGCGGGGGCCGAGATTATGGAGCTAGGGTTTTATTCAAATATATGATTTTTGTAAAATAAATAAATGATGATGATGATGAGATAAGGTTTCAACTTTTTATTTGAAGTTAAATCAATTGAAGAGGGATGGGTCCGGTTTTAACCCATAATCGACCCGATCCAAGATATTAAATATTTTTCTGCTAAAATATAAATAAAAATTGGAAAATTTTTTGCTAATTATTAGCATACGACCATGTCAAAAAACTTTGTTGGCAAAAGATATATCTTGTCCGTCAAACTTTTTGTTGAGAGAAGTACAAATTTTTGTGGGCACAAGTTTTCCCACTATTGAAAATTTTGAAGTAAATTGTAGCCTTACGAAATATCATATTTATGGGAAAAAGTGAACTCCGCTTACAAAACTCAATTTGTCAATAGAAATTTTGTAGGGAAAGTATAAATTTCTTGTAGTGTTTGTTTCGTAGAGAACATTATGGATTGCATATACCGAAAGGTCAATGAGAGTAAAATTTGTTTTTTATTCCATAAGTGAATGGTATTTTACTTGCAGCCAATGATAAAGGTATGCTACATAAGGTAAAACAATTTCTTTCTAAAATTTTTGACATGAAGGATATGAGTGATGCACATTATATTATTGGCATAAAGATCTTTAGAAACAAATATAGAGGTATTTTGGGTCTTTTACAAGAAACATCTATGAATAAGTTTTAGAGAGATTTTGGATGAGAGATTGATCACCAAGTATCGCTCCCATAGTAAATGGTTGATAAATTTCATTTGAATCAATGCCGAAGGAATGACTTTGAAAGAGAACAAATGAGGAATATCCCATATGCTTCAATTGTTGGAGCTTAATGTATGCTCATGTTTACATAAAGCCTGACATTGCATTTGCTATCAAAATGTTGGGAAGATACCTTAGTAATCTTAGTATGGACATTTTGAGGTACTTTCAAGAGATGAAAGACCATATGCTTATGTATAGACGAACTAAGAATTTGGAGGTAATTGGCTACTCTGCTTTAGACTTTGCAAGCTGTGTTAATTCATGGAAATAGACATCTTTATACATTTTCATATTTGCTGGTCGAGCTGTATCATAGAGGAGTGCAAAGCAAACTTTGACCGTTACAATTCCACTATAGAAGCTGAGTTCGTTTTGTATTTTGAGACTACGTCACATGGTGCATGGATGAAGAGTTTCATTTTAGAGCTTAGAATTGTAGATTCTATTTCTAGGTCATTGAGATTATATTGTGACAATTCAGCCGCAGTTTCTTTGATTAAAAACAGCAAAAGTAGTAGTCGAAAAAAACATATAAACATTGAGTATTTAGTTATAAAAGAACATGTTAAAGACAAAACATTGGCCATTGAGCACATAAATATTAAATTGATGATTGTTAATCCCTTGATAAAAGGCATGCCATCGTTTCAAAAATCTTGTAGACCATGTGGGACATGCCTTTTAGTTTGATTTCATTGTATGAGACAATGTTATTTTTGAAACTTTAATTCAGTTATGATAATTTCTTATATTCGTTTATGCACATTTATTTATTCTTTGTTGAAGAAATATCAATTAAGTTTGGACCTAGAATAATCATAATGTTTATTCATTAAGTTTTATAGATTAGAGTTAAGATGCAAAACACATTGTGATATGTGGAAGATAGTACTTGTTGTACTATGACTTATCACCATGATTTATGCATTTGTTTCTTACTATGGCAAACAATGGAATATATAAGGCCAAGTGGGAGAATGTAGAAATTTTCCACTAATTAAGGAAAATCGTATACAGCCTAATTATTCCATTTAATCAATGATTTGCACTTCTAATAATAGTTTGGCCATTTTGGAAGTTACTGAGATTAGTTCATGATTCCTAAAATTACAGGAAGCACTCAGTGATGGATCGAGTTCATAAAAGAAACAATGTTTAGGTCCCTAATGCCATTCCAATTACTCGTTAAATTTGCACCATCATTTAGAGGCTGGAATGAGACATTAGAAGCTCTCAAACTCGTGGAACAACAGCTATGATTTCGATTTTGGAAAGTTGTCACATCGTCAATGGGTTGGATCGTCAAAACTTCCACATTTGATGTGTTTACAATTATTTAAGCACACATTTAGGATGCTTAGATGCTTACAATTTATCCAAAAAAGTTAAGATTTAATAATGGTAAGGATCCCATCTCACAGACGTGGGATGGCAATTTCAAATTTGAGATTTTATCTCAATGGTCTACTCCCAGGAATTCACATGCTACCAGCATGACCTTTAGTGTCAACGAAGCAATTAAACACGAACTCAAAAGTGGCCGCAAAATGAACCCCGACATGGATCTCAAGAAGCTTAGAAGGTGAATAAATGAAAAAACACATGGCGATGTCACTTTTCATATTATGTATCTCTTTTTAACTTTTCATTTTTTAGTTTTTTTTTAGCAGTATCTTTAAAGTTGTTGCAGCCATTCAATCTTCTGAAGCCTTTATACCTGTAGTTACGAAATTGATGTCCTAGACTCACAATCAGATAACAGACGATAGTGCGAATGCAATTCTGCTATGTTGCCCGACACCTTCCCTCACAGCATAATCACAATAGGGGGAGGGGAGGATTTTTTACGCCTTTTTTTATTCACAAGGTCGCCCATGAGCCCCACTCTCATGTGAGTACAGGTCAACAAAGATGTCAACTTCTTTCTAGCAAAGAAGTTTAATTTGAATGCTTATTCTCCAATTCAGTGGTACTGTGCATTAGCTAAGTTTTCAATGCCTTATCTTTATAATCTCCCTTTTCTTTGGGCACATCCTTGACTGTTGACTTTTTATCTTCCACTTGTCGACCCCAATTGATCTTCTTCAATCATTTGAACCTTAGGCTTCCTATATTCACCAAATGTATCATCAGAAAGTAGCTATGAGTGCCAACCTATAAATACTTGGGCAACATTTATGATGTTGAATCAATGGCACTCAACAATTTCTTCCAGCTGCGTCTTTCACAGTTTCAATTGTTTATTTGGTAATTTGTTGAGCTTTAGGGGGTTATTTGGAGGAACAAAAAGCCCATCAATGAACTCCGAATTCGATGTAGATGATAATAAAGGTAACTGGGCTCCCAAGAAAGCCCTATTACTTGAATGGCATTCTATAACTGCTTTGTCAGTGCTTGTAACACTTAAAGAAAAAACTGATGCCAGAGTGAGAAATGAAGAAGATAAGGATAGAGTTTAGTTTTTGTGAATTGTAATTCTTTTTTTAACTATTCATTTTTAATTAATTTGTAAGATTATATCCAACATACTTTCTACCCAGCTAGATCCAGAATGAGAATACTTGAACACACTCAAGCTTTGGAGAAAGGGGCAAACCATAATACCTTCTCTATAAATGGAAATATCAATATATGAACATATTAATCATCATACATGTATGCGGGAAATGATATCTCATCTCACGCAGGAAGTAGAAAGTTGAATAAATGAGCATAAAATGTTGGTGACACTAAAGGAAAATTATTTTTATTTTATGCTTTGTAGTCTATAACATTTGATTCTACGTCTATTATCCTTACAATTTCTGTACTGAGTAGTTTATGAGGTCGTGCATGTTGTAGTTTAATTTTATTGTCGAATAAAAACCTTCCTCCAGCATTTCGTAACAATGAATGGGAAAGAAATTGTTTTGAAATATTCCTATTTTTTCCGCACCTAGTCAGCGCTACCACTCCGAGCCAATCATGTCCCCTTGATGATTTAGTAAGCATGGCACGTACACAAATTGCCATGTTGTCACCATGTTGGACTGAGCTACCCTGTAACCGGAAAATATGCACTATTTCCATATGTCTCCATGTCATTGTTTCCAATTTTAATTCCAAAATTTTTGAGGAGCTTGCTACATATACATCAAGATTTACATAATCATTTGCTAGTTTAAATATAATCAAATTTTTCATCCAATCTTTTCATTTACGTCATTTTCGGTAACCACTTATGTACCATTTTGATGTACAAGTAGCAAAATCCAAATTTTAAAGACCATCAGCTCGTCACGATGACATGTGCACACAGTGTTTCTCTAAAATCTCAATGTGCCCTTTCTGACGTGTGCAAATCGAGTTGAGCTAGGCATAATCACGATTGCCTGTACAATTACCATGCCTCCATATCATTGTTGACAATTTTAATTCCAAAAACTTAAAAAAAAAAAAAAAAACCTTAGCTCATCATATTGACGCGAATGAACAAAGTGCAATGTGTTCCTCTAGAATGTTAATGTGCCCTTTGTGACGTGCGCTGGCTGAGTTAAAGCTTGCTGCAATCACGAACACATACTTCCATTTGTGTAATACGGAGTTTAGTATTCCACAATATTAGACAAATGTACAGCTATTAGAAAAAAAAAAAAAACTTATGAAAATGTTTTTCGTTTATAAATGTTGATGGCTGAACTTCCAAGGAGATTTTAATAGAGTAATGTTATGGATTTCTTTAATTTTAGTGAAGAGAGCCTTTTTTTTTTTTCTTTTTGTGGGAAGACCTGTTTAGTGATGTATTATAGAGGATTTATTCAGCTCGCCCCGTCTTGTTAGGTTTTTGCTTCCTTATATAGGCATTAAGATAGGAGTTTGCCTCCCTTAGTCTTGTCAAGTTAGAGAGTCCATCTTCGAGATGTGGATCATTGCCTAGTTTGTAGTGATTTCATTAGTTGTGGAGTTCGGCGACAGTGGACTATTATGACACGCAGGTTCATTACTTGTAACCTAGACAATTATTACTTTTCTTTGATTGGTGGGCATGACAGTACTCATGTCACGGGAAACTTTCTTGTTTCTAATTGGTTATAAAGGTGGTGTTGACGTTATAAGGAAAAATTCCTTTCAATTAGATAATAATGATGTTTCCTCGTGACTGTTTATGTTGACTGACTTGTTAAGATAGGCCCTATTGTCCGACCCGTATTGACCACCATGACGAATAAGCTCCTTGAACTACTCTGAAGTGGTACACATATATTCGATGGATCCTCAAATCTTACCCCATCAATAAATATTTTGTCTAATGTATACATAAGTTTACTTATAAATGATTTCATATCTTAGTTATATGTTTTTTTTCACTTAAACGTAAATTTTTTTTTTATTTAATAGTGTATTTTTTATAATCGATTTTTTATTTATAAGTTATTTTCTTAACTCATGAGTAAAATTTCTTACTTATAAGTGATTTTTCTACTCCAAAATTATTTTTATAATTCATGATTTAATTTTTATTCACAAGAATTTGTTTTACTTATGCATAATTTTGTACTTAGAGAGAATTTTTTTTACTTATATATGTAATTTTTTTTACTTATATGCAACTTTTTACTTGTAATTAACTTTTTTCTTAAAATGAAATTCATTTATATATAAATTATTTTTTTACTATAACTGAATTTTCTGCCAATAAGTGATTTTTTTTACTTATAAGTTATATATTACTATCAATGAAATATATAGCTCTTATTTACTTGTAAAAAAAATTATGTATTTCAATTCAAATAATCTTAAATCATAATATTATGAATAAATAATATCGTCTAAACTCACCTTATAATTTTATACGGTAGACTAGAGGAGGATAAGCACTCCAAATAATTTAGCTGAGTATTAATTGTGCTTAACACCGGATAAGACTTAAATAAGATTAAATCAATCTTTATCCAGTCTAATATGACATGCCAAATGTGCCCTATAAGGATTTTTCTAATTATAGTTATACAGAATTCATTTAGCACCAGTAGTACTTTGGCACCACAACGCAGTGAAATTAAATGATAGTTAAAAATGAATCATATGTGAATACTTTTCGTTGACTTCATTTAATATTATTGTGTTGTCCTACACATTAGTGTCAGTGGTACTAATTATACATATCATCAATTCATATCTTATAAGGAATATATCCAATTGCAATTCTTATACTATGTTTAGGCATTGGTTAAAAAAAAGCTTATCTTCAATGTGTAACACTTATTTACATCATATACTTGGGAAGAGATATACCTTTTCAAAGTGCTTTTGTTTTGTGTTTTTCCCCTCTTTTCATTGAGTTATTCATAACTAGTTTTCTCGTTGAAATCAATATGTTGGAATTCCCATCAAATGTTAGGTTTTCGTGTGAATGACCACGTAGATTTGGATTTTATGTCTATTTTCATCGCTATGCAATATATGTTCATTAGTAGACATCTTGGCAATTGGGGCTAATTAGTTCTTCTTTGATTTTACAAAATCTATTAATGTTTTTTTTTTTTTTTTTCATTTGAGAGAAAATACTGTGTCAATAAACTAAATGTCTTTGATTCTACACAATCAATTAATATTACATCATTTGAGAGAAAATATTGAATAAATTTGTGTCAACAACCCACTATAACAAAGTCTTCTTTTTACAGCATGCAATACATGTCGTAAAATAATCTTTACATCATATAGTTGCACGTTGGTTAAAGCAATATCGTGCAAACATTGAATGTTGTAACAATAATGAAAGAGCAATGTTAATTAACTAATATGACCTTCATATTCATTTAGTAGATCTTCATTTAGGGCATTCGATGCTTGTCGTAAATGTGTTGTCGAATGGAAAATAAATGTATTTTATGTCCATCTTCATATCATTGGCTAAATATCACTAGTGCTACACATAGCATCCTTTGATATCCTGTAAGAAACATCCTATTACAATCCATGTGTACATATACTATGTTTAGGAGTTTGTTAAAAGTAAAGCTTATCTTCAACATTTCTTATGTGCAACACTTGTATCATAGACATGGGGAAGAGATATACCTTCGAGTGCTTTAATTTAATTTAATTTTTTTTTTTTTGTGTGCTTTTCTTTAAGTTATTTAACCAGTTTTCTCGTTGAACTCAATGTCTTGGAATCTCCAATTAAAATGTTAGGTTTCATTAAAATGATCAAGTAGATTTAGACTCTTTATCTATTGTCCTCGATGTGCAATACATGCTCTTTAGTTGACCTCTTGACAATTCCAGCCACTCAGTTTTACTATGATTTTACAAATCTATATAATAATATTTCATTTCATTTAAGAGAAAATACTGAATGAAGTTGCATCAACAACCTACATGTCTTTGATTTTACACAATCAATTAATATTATATCATTTGAGAGAATTATTAAAAAACATTACGTCGACAACATATATGCCATGACTTTCCCCATTGTGCACACAATCCATTCCTGAACTATATATTGCTTCTTGATTATCACAAATATATAAGATGGTTGTCACATATTTTGGCAGAATCTCATGTGTATGTTCGTATCTAAATATTTTACACATGCATGATATGATTGTTGAACCTATAAACTACTATTATTGGGATATCCAAAAACACGGATCACAAAATTTATTTTTCTTGAATCTCATTTTGGATCAAAATCTTGAAGAAATCTTCATTAATTTATGTTTATTTATTCAAAATCAGCAAAATGCAACTAATCTCTTATACAAGAGTTTAAATAGCAAGAGAACATGAAAAAAATTCTAGGACCATGTAAGGACTAAACCTCCCCCACAATAAATAAGACAACTGTTGAAAAAACGTAGAAGAAAAACAAAAAGCAACAAAGGAATTTAAATTGAAGGCAACTTGCATGCGCCTACATGATTTAGCAGTGATCATACTCATCGCTCACCATCAAGCTTCTATAGATCTGTAATCCTTGTTTCCTATCCCATCTCACTAGTTATATTGCACCAATAACCAATTAATCGTTGCTTCTGCTTGACTCTTGTAGTTTATTAATAAAGTTTTCAGGACTTTTAATTAAGTTATTCATGACTAGTTTTACTATTTAACTCATTCCGTGAGATCTCCAATCAAGAGGTTATGTTTCCATATTAAAATGAGCGTACATTTTGACTTCAATTTTCTCATCATGCACCTCTTTGTAACTGGATTAACTAAACATTTCTTTGATTTTACATAATAAATTAATATCATTGCTTGATGATCACAATATTAGCAAACAGTTGTCACAAGTTTTTATGGCCAAACCTAGTGTCATTACTTTTATAACTAAATATTTTACGCATGCGCGTGATGTGATTGTAGAACCGTTAAACCGCTATTAATAGAAATGATATTACCATGATGGGTAGGATAAAACATGATCATCGCTAACATGGTAAAGTCATGTCAATGTTCAAGCTTACAAATTTTGACAATTCAATGTGGAACTCTTAAAAATTGTAGGCCCACGTCATCGGTGGTTAAAATAACTCTTACCCATCATGAGTAGGAGATCATTCTGCTACTATTAATACATTACTTTGAAGGATACCATCCGACATTAAACTTTTAGCAACATTCATTGCATGTTATTAATTGTTAGTTTTGACAACGGGCAACAATCGTTGCTAGAACTATTAATATGTAATGTATTTTGCAACGTTCATTTTGTGTTGTCAAAACATCCCCTTTAGCAACATTCATTGCATGTTGTTATACTAACTTTAACAAAAGGTATGAACGTTGTTAGAAGCCTGTTTTGCAACATTTATTGCTCATTACAATAACATTACAATAAAAAAATTCAACCTAAGTTTAATTTCAACCAACCCTACTTATTGACTTAAAAATATTTAAAACTTTTAATTTATGAAAAAACCAAAATTATAATAGACTATACCCATATTAAAAATTTTGAACGAAAAATAGACAATTTCAGAGGGAAAAATCTATTAAAAGTTATTAAAATAATTGTTTCTGAATAAATATACAGAAATTTTAAATAACCACAACTTATAAGTTAAATTATTTATTTATTAAATCTATATATTTACTTATAATTTATTTAATCAATTTGAAAACAATGAATGGTGAGAAAATCTTAACGGCAATGTGCATTGAATGTTGCTAAAATCTTAACGACAACATGCAATAAACGTTGCTAAAACATTAACGATAACAAGTTGTTGGGCTGTGATGCCAGGTCCTGTCAAACTTTAGCCAATGATGAAATTGCCTTTTGGCACAGAGAATTTAACAATTACCCAATGACCTCATTGATATGGCACATGATAAGTGTAGTTTTTATACTTATTCGAGGCTTTAAATTATGATATTTTATTATTTTTTAATAAAATTGTACCTAATTTATGTTATATTGCGTTTTATAAGTAAAAATTTATATTTAATAAAAAAATTGAAAAAAAGAATGTAATAACATAAAAATGGAAAAATTCATAGTACAAGGACTTAGAAGCAAACATTAAATTAATTGGGCCTCATTTTGGACTTCTAATTAGATACAGAATTTTGGCGACTTGAGATTAAATATAGGGAAAATTAGGCCTAATGCTCTAAAAATTGACCCAATTAGATTAATAACCTAAATTAATTAAATATCACATAAATCCCGTATTAATTACGTCCTAAACTAAAACATATCCCCAAAACTCCAAAATCTCACAGCCCACTGAATACAGAGACCACAAACACACCACCCACTGATTCTGTGTCGAGGGGCCGCTTCTCCTACAACAAAGGTTCAGAAAAAATCGCGCATGGATGGAATTGACCAAGATTTGGAGAACAAATTCAAGTATTAGAGGCTTTGTAGCTAAGAAAGTGAGAGGAGGCTGTTCAGTAGCCATTGCAGGTTGTCCTGGTGAGAGGAGGCTATTCAGCAGCCATTGTAGTTTGTCCTGGTGAAATCTTTTGCTATGAATGATTTTTCTTAAACAAGAATGAAATACATTTAACGTGAACAACTTGACAAGTTTCTATTTTATGAAAGTTAAATGGGTTTCATTAATTGCAATTATTCTAGTGATTATTAGCATTTATCAAGATAGCTTTTTCAAAAATTTGGGGTCGTTCTATTTGAGGATTGCTTGTTGCTTTGTCTTACTCATTTCTTGTATAATTTGTGCTTGTTCTTTCAGGCCAAATAGAGGAAGGAGCCCCAGTAATAGCAGCAGCAGCTCGCCACCCCCTAAGCCTTAACTTAGGGGTCAGTTCTTGCGATAAAGAGCTTTTTGATGCACAATTCGGTCACTGTAAAATTTATGTAACAATTGCATGAGTCAATAATCCTAGACGGTGCTTTATGGTTGAAGCAGTTTATGCATTTGTCTCGTTTTGTAAGCTAAATGAGTATGAGATTCTGGGGGAGATCTTCAACTTGGGTGTAAGAACAAATACCGGGCTGTTTCCCGTCTATAACCTTCCCATCCCAGCTAGTTCACAGCTGGAAGTTTGCTTGTTATAATGGTCTTATTTGTGCATGTTTGACTGAGAATCTACTTAATGAAGGGCTTGCTTCTTATTAGCTAGTGTCTGTCACTTTTTAAATCTGCATGACTTCTTTTAATTTGTGCCACTTTTTCGTCACTTTTTTGAATTTTGTTACTTTTTTTAAGTATTTATGATAAACATCAATTTTTAATAAAAAGTGACATTGTATGTCATTTTTCAATAAAAAAAAAAGTGACACTTAACTTTTAAAAGTGGCAATGTCTCACTTTTTTTTTAATTAAAAAGTGATACAATTTTTATAAAAGAAGTGACATTTTTTCCTACGTTTTTTAGTGACTCTTTTTGTAGAATCAATGTTGGTTTAATTGACTTAAATAAAAAGTTTAGTTACTTTATTGAACTGATTTCAATGTTTTAATTGGTGTTTTGTTTTTAATGTATGACATTTTATTTGGTGTTTGTCCCAATTTAGACTTCTGTCATTTTTTCTAATGTTTTGTCACTATTTTTTAATTTCTATCACTTTTTTTTAGGGTTTGTCACTTTTTTTTTAATTATTCTTTTTCACATTCTTAAAATTTCTACAACTTCTTTTAGTGAAAAATATTACTTTTTAATAAAAGTGATATGTATGTAAAAAATTGACACTTAACTTTAGAAAGTAAGATTGTGTAACTTTTTTTTTTTTTTAAAAAGTGACATTGTGTCACTTTTTTATAATTTTACACAGTATTTTTTACTTCAAAAACATCTTATATACGATTTTTCAAAAGACTCTAAATTTAAGGGTATTTTTGTAAGTTGCCCTTAAATATATAGACAAAGAGAACATTACGCTAAAATTTAGAAAAGAGGCCCGGGTGCCTTTGTTATATTATATATATACACACACACACAAAAGGAAGAAGAGAAGAAAAACCAGCAGCCATTTGGAAAAAAAGAGAGCAAAAGCGGCAGCTTCTTGGGGGAGAAAATAGGGGCTGAATTATATGATCTAGGAAAAAAAAAATAGAGGTAGCTTCTGGGGAGTAAAATAGAGGCAGAAATTTATTATATACACACGCATACGCCGATAGCTTTTGGGAGAAAAAAAGTAGCGAATTATATATATATATATATACACACGCAACGGAGGCAGCTATTTAGGAGAAGAAAAATAGGTTGACATTGAAAAAGTATAAACATGCACACAACCCAAAGTAGACGGAACACACGAGAAGCTTCACGTTTTGTCAATTTTTGGTGATCTCGTTCCACTTTTGCGTGTTTAATTTGAACGTTATGAGTGACTAAATACTTTTATGTTAGGATGGATGATGTAGTTTAAGATTTTTTATATATTTAATTTCAAGATTTTAATGTCATTTTGACACTTGTTAATTAATTATTTTGTATTTAATGCTTTAATTGTCTACGCAATAATTGATTGATTTAGGAATAATATTGAGACCGAATGGTGATGTATAATTCTAGCTCGTACAATAATTAACATAAACATTATAAGAGATCGAGAGATAATTATAGGTTCTGCGATTCATGTTGAATTTCTATAGATAAATGCGTTCATATGTGAGTAAATTTACATAGAGATGTAGTAAGTTCGGGTATATATATGAATATGATTAGTGTTGCTCGAGAGAGATCACTAACTATATCAGGTTACTTTGATCGTTGGTATGTATGAAAAATGGTTGAATAAATTGGAATTAGGTGTATGATAAATAACATAAGTAAAATCGAAAAGCATAACTATCAATCACATAATCTTATCTATAGTTTTAATAGGTTGTTATTTTATTTATTAGAACTTCGTTTAGAAAACACAATTTGATTTGATCATTAGTTACTAATTTAATTTAAATTGAAGTTAAGTTAGTTTAAACTTTATAGTAGATAATAGTCTCTGTGGGACGATATTCGAACTTGATAAATCCACTTTATTAGTTGTCACGATCCATACACTTGCGAAATCTCACGAACAGCCCACAACCCAAGCCCAAAACCAACCGGATAACTCGCATATTCAAAGCACGCTTTTAGTGTTGTTTTGAATGGAGAAAGTGTCAGTTGCTATGGTCCGTTGGATTCATTTCAGATCAATGATTGGTGCTATAAGTATAAATGTTATATTTCTTGTTGCTTTAGGGGTAATTAGGTTATTCTTCTGTGGTGCACCTTCTCGTCTCTTTCTATCATCTTCTACTTCTGTGTAGTTGAACTCTTTTCCTAAGTGAAAAAGGAATATGTATGATGTCTTTGTGAGTAAGTCGATTGGTGTGGTACGGGTTCTTATGGCCATTGAAGCAACTCCACTCGCGTCTCGTTTGGTGATGGTTTTGTGTTTGTCCAGTGCCTCTTTGATAACATAGATAGGTACAATCGAGTGAGCCTAAGATTGAAGAATTCTTAATGCCAATTGGTTAGATTAGTAGTGATTTTGGTGTATTCTCTTAGATATGTGTTTTTGTACCTGGAGATCTGTATTAATACGAGTAATGAATGTTGCTAAAATATTAGCGACAAGTAATAAATGTTGCTAAATCATTAACAGCAACATGCAATGAATGTTTCTTAAAACATTAGTGATGATGTACTATGAATGTTGCAAAAAATTAATGACAACGGTTTTTGAAAACTTTTTGCGATGGTATTTGAACGTTATCGTATCTTTTCACTCTACGGTAACATCGAAGCCCGCAACATACATCCGAATGTTGCGAAAGGTCTTTTGCAACTTTTTTTTCCCGTTACGAAATGCTGTTTTGTTGTAGTATGCTGTCTAGATGACAGGAGGTCAGTGGGGAGGTGATTGTGTATTGGTGATTCCTTAGTGCCTGGTCTTCTAAAATGAAACAGGTTGTTGCAATATCAAGCACAGGGCTAGAATATTAGGCTCTAGCTCAGGTCTCGTGGGAACTAGCTTGGATTTAGTTTTTGCTACAAGAATTATGTTTTCCCCTTCCTTCAACTCATATTACATGGTGCAATAACATGAGTGCAAGTGCGTTGGCTGCAAATCCAGTTTATTGTATAAGAACCAAGCATATAGAAGTTGATTTTCATTTTGTTAGGGACAAAAGTTTAAGAAAACAGATAGAGGTTAGATATATTCCATCTCATGATCAAGTTGCCGATTGTCTTGCGCTATCACATTTCAAATTTTGATTTTTCAAGGACAAACTAGATTGGAGTCGTGGCAAAGCATCAAACACTCTAGTTTGAAGGGATGTCCAGAATACAAGGCAGCCACAACACATAAAGTGCTATAGTTGTGCGGTGTTGTGTGAGTATATATGTTCCACTTTTATTATCAGATTTTATTCCATTCTTTGCTGTGTATTTAGCTAGATTTTCTTATTCTCTGTCAAGTGTAGAAATCTAGTATTTTATGTTTTCCTTAGTGAACAAGGGCAACATTTTAAATTCCTTCTTGATGTCTTCTTGTATATAAAATCCAAAGCACAACAGCTTACTTTTTGGGCTGAAAGTTCCCACTTACATATTCCAAAACGGAGTGTTAATTTCATTTTCCTCGAACTTTGATCTAAGAACAATCTCTAGGTAAAGATCATGAGACTTTATTTACTCTTGGAGAGATACGAGGAAGTCTCAATCACCCCTCTTTCACAAGGTGATGAAATAGAGAAACTCGCGATAGTGTCCCAAGAAAAAGTGCAGAGAATGAGGGATATTTGTGATGACTTCTTCCATCCACAAGTCAGAGAGATTCAAAATCCTATGATATTTTTCCTTTCAAACAACATTGTAGTCTTAATGCTAATATATGCCAATTTTATAAATCTTTTAGGAACCGATGCCTAATACATTGAAAAGCTCATCATCAAACTAAGGGTTGAGTTTTCTTTCAAATAATATTGTAGTCTTAACGCTAATATATTTTTCGTGTATCATTTATGTATAAAAGCCACATAGTACCTTTGTTTATAACAAGGAATGAGAATCATATTTTTGCTTTTGAAAATTCTTACGGAGAACTTATTAGTTACTCTTCTATCTTCACGTGATGAATTTGTAATTTAATTTGATGCTTCACCTAAGGTTATTTAATGGGGATCAAAAGGTTATACCCTATGCTTCAAGACAAGTGAAGAAAAATAAACTGAATTACTCAATTCATGATTTTTCATTAGCAGTCAAAGATACAGTTATACCCAATCCCAGGTAACAGTGAAGCTTCATAGGTCTTTCTATCCAGGTACATGTAGTTCGCATCTTCAACTTCCATTCGCGTTAGTATATTCTTTTTGAACAACTAACTAGCTAATGCGACAACAAACTCTCCCTGATTTAAAAATTAATCCTTGACCTAAGAAGCAAGCTAAAGTGCTACATTGCTCTACGAATCAAGGAGGATGTCAAAATATAAGTAGTTGAGCACTCTAGCTCTCTATCAGCTTAACAAACCAGAAGCACTACGTTAGCTACCAGTCTCAGCAGACCTTCATATTATACATTTTTTGTTATATATAACATAGAAGCCTCCGAGTCATGTGTAAGCTAATATCGTTATGTTATATCTCTCTGACCCTCAGTTGCTCGATGAGCTAAATATTTTTTCATCTTTGTCAAGAGAAAATCTTTTACTTTGTTTATTATAAAAAAATATTTTCTGGAAATCGAAAACTGGAAGAGGGAAGTTAAAAAATGACATCAGTATAGTTGACAAATGAAAAATAAAAATCACCATTTTTAATCTCAACGTGATGCATGAGTATTGAGATGGAAAACTAACCACGACTCTTATGTACAATACTTTAACAATTAAAATGAAGCCCTATCTTTTGGGCTTATGTGTCTAGATTTTCATTCTCTATCTGATTAAGTTCTCAAGAAGCTAATCTTTCTAAAGTTTTATCCATGTTTATTAAAATCAGTAAAACTGCTTCTATCCACAAATTTAAAGTCTCTACGTAATGACAATATACAAGTCTAAGGTTACTGTTGCTAGAATGAACTTTTATCACATTCTTTCAGGTTGAGGGACCCTCAACCTGATCTTCTAATATTAAAGAGGATGAACTTTGATAAAGTACTTCAAAAACTATGAAATTATGAGTTCAATACTATTCAATTTTCTCATTGTAATGACGAGCAATAGAGGAGAAAACTATTGGAACAAATGAATGAACCAATATTTGAGCAATTTTTTAGTTAGATTGAGGATGAAAACTATTTGAACAAATGAATGAACCAAAAAAATTTTATGCTCGTAAAGTATGTTTGTTATGCATTATAAGTAAGCTAAACAATGTTTTAGTTTCTTTTCTTTTTTATGCTATACATTACTATTCCATTTACCTTACAAAATCTGTTTAGAATCCCATTTTACAATTGAAACCCACCAATAAAAAGGCAACAACATGAAACGTCTTCAAGCTCATCCTAAAACTTTTTTTAATGCATCAATCCTAAAGTCTGCTCATACATTTGAATCCCATAAAAGCTGGATAAAGATTTTGTTTCTTTTTTTTTTCAGGGAATATTAGTAGTGGGTAGTAAATATTATGCAAACGAAGACGTGAGCAAACATTAATTTCTTGACATGAAAGGTGGGCTTATCTTTTATTACGAGGTGAAAACGATGTGTACGGTACCATATTGGCCGTACTTTCTTTGACTTGGAATTATTAAATTCATGATATCATCTCTTTTGGATTTCCGAATCTCACTTTAGTCTTGGCGCATGCATGCGCACTTTGAGTTAGGTGACTGATCCACAAGACTTTCGTGACAAAAAAATTTACAAATATTTTAGCTTTGCTAGTCAATGTTCATATCTAGACTCATGTGCAGACTCAAGCAAGAAATTTGTGAAAATCCTCCCAATTGTTTGATGTCATGGAGGATAGCCAGTATGGTTGAAAATACTATACGATCTGAGAATTTTTCATATTAATGTATGGCAAACTGTGCTATCTGCTTAGGTACGACAATTTCTGATGAAATATGCTAGTAACTTTTTACAGAATTGGGAAACGTTTCTTTTCATATTTCGTTCTCTCTATTATTGCTTTCACACACGAATTACGGCAGCGGCTGCCCTTGTATTCCAATTTTATATATTCAACTGTGTTTGGTAATTAATTACATATGGGCCCACTTTTTTTAATTTACCTTATTGTTGGAATCGACCCTTATTTCACAAAGTGATGCGGATTCCTAATACTAAAGTATTATCAATATTTTTCAATTTGAGCATTGGAGTCTAACAAATTAATCATGGCATTTTTCAAGACTGTGAAACAGCGCTCTACATTTTTCACCATAAATTCGGCACCAACATACAAGTAGTCACAGGAGGCAATCGTCTAACTTGGCCTATACATTAGATTCCATAAAAATATATTGTGATTATAATTGAAATTCTATAATCATAGTCAGTTATTCATAAATTAATATCTAGCTGGTGTTTATAGTGTTGGATGTGATGCCATTTTAGTCATTTACATTCAACCTTTGGGCTATGATGAAAACGGGCTTTGCCCAAATTGCTGGAAATGTTTTTCAATAAACCATTGCCCAATAACTCAATATTTAGAATCAGGCCCAAAAATTCGAGCCCAAGAAATAAACCAAGTGAGCTGCTCTGGATTGTTGGATGAAGTTTAGATCTATGGTGATGGCTTTGTGTGTATATACGAGCTGAACCGTCCCATTTTGGGAGATATTCTTTCATTCTTTTTTGGCTTGGTGCGAGAGACGATTATGGGTGTTTTCTCTTTCGCGATTCTACTCGTCTCTTGCCTCTCTAATTCGTTTCTTTATGTTTGGATTAAAACCTCTGGTTTAAATCATTGATTTTAGCGATATTTGTTTTAGTGATTGAGGGGTTGTTTCGAGTGATAGATTGATGTGTTTGATCTATGTCCATTGTAGTAGCTGTTTTGGTTTTTGCCTTAGGGTTTGGGTGTTTTGTGGCCGTTTCTCTATTTTACACACGGAAGCAAGGAATTTGTTTCTGAGCCCATTGTAAAATCGATTCTCCTTGGTGTAAATTGGTTTGGTTCTCTTGCTGAATATTTGACTGCTTCGTTTCTTGAATTAGTCTTTACATATAGGCCTAATGACAGCCTACCTTTTGTACAAAATTAAACTCATCTATGGTGTTTAAATTGCCAAAGAAATAATTAAAACAATTACGTTATAAGTAGATAATTTCTTTGAAGGAGGGCATGTGATGGCAATGTCAAGAATACGTGGCCCTTTTACAATGTCAACGGCCAAGACATTATAAATACCAGCTCTCTCAACCCCTTCAAACCATCCAAACACAACTTTTATTTTCTGTTCATCATTCATCACTACATACATTGTATGTGTCAATAGATACATATATATGCAGAGAGAGAAAGAGAGCTATAGAGAGAGAATGGCTGATATTGAAGGTTCCATTGGAAGTTCTGTGCATGGATTAACTGGCAAAGAACAAACCTTTGCCTTCTCTGTAACTACCCCCACCATCCCTACTGATACTACAGCAAAATTTGATTTGCCTGTTGATTCTGAACACAAGGCAAAATCTATCAAAATTTTTTCTTTTGCACAACCTCATATGAGATCCTTTCACCTAGCCTGGATTTCATTTTTCACATGCTTTATATCAACTTTTGCTGCTGCTCCTCTAGTTCCCGTTATTCGGGATAACCTAGGCTTGACCAGAACAGATATTGGAAATGCTGGGGTTGCTTCTGTTTCAGGAAGCATCTTCTCTAGGCTTGTAATGGGCGTAATTTGTGACTTGGTTGGACCACGATACGGTTGTGCTTTTCTTAACTTATTAACAGCACCCGTTGTTTTCTCAGTGGCATTCATATCATCAGCTCAAGGATATATTGCTGTCCGTTTCATGATTGGATTTTCCCTTGCAACATTTGTATCGTGCCAGTACTGGACTAGCATCATGTTTAACAGTTCGATAATTGGGCTTGTCAATGGAGTTGCTGCTGGTTGGGGTGACATGGGCGGTGGCGTCTGTCAATTGCTAATGCCTTTTCTTTTCCATATAATAAAGGTTTCAGGAGCCACACCATTCACTGCCTGGAGGATTGCATTTTTCATCCCGGGATGGCTGCACATAATTGTCGGTGTTATGGTTTTAACTCTTGGTCAAGACTTCCCTGATGGAAACCTTAGCACCCTGCAGAAGAAAGGTGCCGTACACAAGGACAAGTTTTCTAAGGTAAATGATACCTCCTTGTTAATTCCATTGGTCTTAATTTAATTGCTCTTTAATTAAATTTTCTTTGAGCTAATTTGTCTGTTTCTTCGTAATGCTTAGGTTCTCAAATATGCTGTCTCAAACTATAAGACATGGGTTTTTTTCCTAATCTATGGCTTTTCCATGGGAGTAGAGCTATGCATAAACAACGTTATAGCAGAATACTTTTATGACAGGTGGGTACTCTCATACTTGTATTATATTGAAGAATTTCAACCCTAATAAGTCTCGACTTTCTAAAACTGACTATAATATTTCTCCAGGTTCAATCTCAAACTACACACGGCCGGAATCATAGCCGCGAGCTTCGGTATGGCAAACTTCTTCTCACGGCCTTTCGGAGGATACGCATCTGACTTAGCAGCCCGGAAATTCGGAATGAGAGGTAGGCTATGGATCCTTTGGATTGTCCAAACTCTTGGAGGAGTTTTCTGCATTTGGCTTGGACGCGCCAATTCACTTCCCATAGCCATTTTTGCCATGATATTATTCTCCTTTGGAGCTCAAGCTGCATGTGGAGCAGCATATGGCATCATTCCATTTGTTTCTCGTCGATCTCTAGGCATAATTTCCGGGCTAACCGGGGCCGGAGGAAACTTTGGAGGAGGATTAACCCAATTAGTTTTCTTCTCCAACACAAGATTTTCCACAGCATCTGGTCTGACTTGGATGGGAGTGATGGCAGTAGTATGCACTATTCCAGTGGCATTTATCCACTTTCCGCAGTGGGGAAGCATGTTTATTCCACCTTCTAAAAATGAAAAATATACTGAAGAGTACTACTATGCATCAGAATGGAACGATGATGAGAAAGAAAAGGGTTTGAATAGTGCAAGTCTCAAATTTGCTGAAAACAGCCGATCTGAACGTGGGAGAAGACAGGAGATCGCCTCAGTAACTCCGCCACATTCAACACCAAACCACGTCTGATTTGTATGAGAATTTTTCATAATATAATATACTAGCTATATATTAAGCTCTCAGTGTCATGCTGTAAGAATTATGTAAGAAAAAGTAGCAATAACAACTACGATTAGCTCTTAGCAAGAGTTTTTCCATGAATTCTGTGTACTTTTCAGTCTCTTTCACAAGTAAATTTAAATCAACCCTCATGCCTCCTTTCAATTTTTGTTCATCTTGATTAGTTAATAATTGTAGCGTCTATACGAGAGACTTGTTCTATTATATTCAAATATGATCTTACAACAAAATGATTAACTAAGATGTAACTCCCCTCTTTCCATAGAGGATGGATAAAGAGAGAACCTTAACTTGAGCAACTTGACTATCCTAGGGTGGTATTCTCCTTGTCATTGTATTTGATATGTAGACACTCATCTGAACAATCAATCATTGTATCACTCGTTTAAATCTTAAGAGTAATTAATTCAATGATTTCAAGTCTAATATTCTCTCAAAATAAAAAAGTAAATATGAATTAATAGCTTAGAAAATAGTTTTAGAGTAATTGTCGAAAATTTTTCTATAAAATCTTGTTCAATGTATCCATCTAATGAAACAAACTAGTATGTCAAAATTTCATTTAGGTGATCAACATAAGTCACCACTCCTCGGGGACCATGTCTAATGAAGGTCGCATATTATAATCTATAGTGAGTCATTTATGCTTGCCACTAATGAAAAACTAATCAATTTTTGAGAAGTGTCTTGAGTGTAAAAGTCAAATTTAAACCCAAAATCATGTATAATTGATTACACACACACACACACTCTTTAACTAGTGTCATAAATAGTTCGTTGATTGTGAGCAAATTTGTAATAATAATAATAATAAGTCTTCCATTCTTAAATACTTGCCCAACTAGCGCGATAATTAGCCATCAAGGTGATCAAATATTCAATTAGAATGAACTTGGTTAGATAAATGGCAAATGAATCCTTCACATGACAATTCTTAAAAAATTATACTACATATTTGTTATTTCACTTTTGCCAATAGTTGACAAGTAAAAATTCCATCTGCTAGAGTAGATGTACGGCAAGTATTTACCTCTGCCATGGCCGTACATTTTATTTATCATTACATATATTTAAACAATACAAAGTCAACTTTCATTGTACATGTTATTTCTTTTTTAAACGATCACCGGTACGTATTATTAATTATTACATTTATATATACATATAGTTGACTCTTTGAATATTTTATGGTCTCAAATTAAAAATTAAAACTAGAATGCAGTCGCATTCCCAAGTAGTTTTGTCACACTTTCGTGGGGATGTGACTTAAAGAATACGATAACCTCCAAATTTCTTTAGCAAATTTTACCTGAGAGAGAAAATAAATAAATAAATAAATTGACGGTTGCCATTAGGTGAATTAAGGAATTTATAATTTATTAAGACACATATATATACACTGATATGAAGTATTAAATAAATAAGATACTACTTGGAACAAATTATTGAAATCTTCATCTTTAATTAATATTGTTAAAAGTGATGTAAATTGCGAAAATTTTTTTTAACTAGAAGCATAATTAAAGGTACTGTAAAAGCATATGGTCTCCATCTGCATTTAGGGAGAAGCGAGAATATTACAATTCTCGAATATTACAAAGAATCATAATTTGCGCACTAACCTCGCCGGATTGAATGCTAATCCACATGTTAAATTGAAGATTGTAAATATTAAGATTTAATGCAAGTGCAAATACTAATTAAGGAGGTCAAATCTGCTGTCATGAATTTCTGTTCCCTTGATTATTCAATCAATATATTTTTAATATCTCAGAACATTGGTGTTCATATCAAATTGAAAGATTTGAAGATATCAAAAATGTATTGACGACTTTCTATTCACTATGAATGGTGATGGTTAAAATATCAAAAATATACCGATGAAACAACAATGGGATAACAATTTCGAGAAATATAGTGATGAAGCAACCAAGGGATAACAATTTCGAGACAGCATGATCTGCCTTTTTGAGTACTAATGGTGATAGGCTTTGAACTTGCCATCCGTACTTATTAATATCACATTTTCTAATCCTAATCTTTTCACATGTGAGACTTTGACCAACCATTTGCAGTTAAATTGCAAGTTGCTTCCCATTTGGTTTGTCTTCTTTCCCTCCATCTCCTTTTCAGTTCTTTTAAAGTGACTATAAAATAATCAATTTTTTTTCGCTAATTTGCAATCATGTATTTTAAAAAATTATTTTGCACCTTTGTTAATATAATTTTTCTACTTAATATTCACATATTTTTCAAAAAAAATAATTTTACACAAGAACTTATTTCAAAATATAATAATATTTAAATAGGGACTTCAGTTTACCTTTCTACGCAAAGTTTTCTTTTATTGTTTAAAATAATGATTGATACCGCTAAATTTCAGTCAACTTATCAAAAGTATTATAGTAAATTCTTATGGAGAAAAAGTAGATCACAATCAAATATATGTAATATATTACGTTAAGTGAGAATCATTTTTTAGACAATTATAACTTTACTACAATTCAACGATTTCAATAATACTTTACTTTTTATTTTTCAATATTTATTTAATTTATAAACTATAATAAATACTACAAAATAATATTCATATGTGTATTCTCTATTATTAATTCTCAATTAATTAACGTTTACATTCATTTAATTATTTCATACGTATTTAATTTACAAACTATAAAATCATTATTCATGCATGTATTTTATGTTATTAATTCTCAATTAATTAACATTAATATTAACATTCACATTCATTTAATTAATATTAATTAAAATTTCACGTTTGCATTCACATTCGTGTTCACGTCCATATTCATCTTCCTGTTATTAATTCTCAATTAATAAATATTCACATTCATTTAATTAATTAGAATTTTATACTTAAGAATGTAGTTCGTTATTCATGTTCATGTATGTTAATTAACATCACATTTCACTTAATTGAAAATTAAATTATATTAATTTAGTATAAATGTTTTAATATTCATTATCACATATATATTCCTTACTATTAATTCTAAATTAATTAACATTCACGTTAATTCATGTATCGAGTTTTCCATGCATGTTCATTTATACATTTAGTTGTAATTCTAATACTCACATTCAAGTATACATTTTACTATTTACGCGCATGTACAATAATTGACATTTATTTTCAGGGATTTATATTTCTCTCATATTTAAATTAAAAGGGTAAATAAATGATCAAATATTTCCTTCACAACACTTATAAAGTATTTCAGAATAATGTGTAACGTATGTTCAACTGTAACTAGTATTAAGATATATCATGATTAGTACCGAAAACTTATGTTATTGAGACCATAATTAAGTTCAAAAGTCATTTTACATCAAATTATTTCTTCTTATGATCGCTTTTTGAATTTTTCAGTTTGTATAGCAAATTGTCACATCTATTATATTACCAACGTTGAGAACATTAAAACCAAAGTTATAAAACAATTTAACAATGATAATAAGAAGAATTTGAAAATCAAATGTTCAAGTTAATCCAATAGTCCAACTACTTTTAATTATAAAGTGAACAAAAAATATTAACACGTCTTCATTTATGAGCGTATAGAGTCAACTGTTTTATTTAAGATCTTGCCTATATATAAGTTGACCGGCTAACTTGACCTAATCAGCGTGTATTGAGCCACATTTCTGGTTCAACAAAGAAACACGAATATGCAGTTTCATGTGCTTATGCTCGGGAAGGATGAGTTGAGATCTGCTGCTGTCCAATTTTGTTGTCTAATTTGGTGTCCATCCAATTAATTATTGACACATTATTTTAAAATAACATATTTAACTTTTCTCTAACTACTCTTTATGCTTACAAATATGTGACATTCTAATGTAAAATGATGTGTCAATAATTAATTAGTGGACAACAAATTAGACAGCAAATATTGAATAGGAGATGGATCTCAACTCAGCGAGAGGCTTAGCGTACATGCCCACAATTTTAACTTGGAAGTACTGCAGACTGTCCATTTTAAAAGAAATGTAGCTTGTTAGTTTGTTTGATGTATTTTAAAGTGAAAATACGTGCATATGGAAGAAACAAATTAATGTATTAAGTAATAAAAGACCAGTAAATCTAATTAGAAAGAGCACCAACCTCGCCGGAATCAAAGCCAACAGCATATGAATTTTATATTTTAAGGTGCTTTTCCAATTACATGCATACTTTGACTACATTTTTCTACTCCTAATGTGTTCCACGACGTTATAATTTAAATTCAGTTGGTCGCATTTTTCTTTTTTATGTTTTAAACTAACACTCTCTTACTAAAATAATTGTATGGATGAAATTAATATTTGACGTTGACTGAATTCATGAACCAATTTATAAATTGTATCCAAACGGAGGCAAAATTTAAAGTACTCAGAGCACACTAGGAGTAGAAAATGTATGGGTTTTGCTGCGGGCCCTGGCCACGTGGCCTTTCCCAAAATGTACTCATAAGTATGTCCATACGGATGGAATTCAAAAAGATATAGTAAACACTGTAATTATACCTTAGCGCATGAAATTATACGTTAGCTATCAGCATAGCAGTTCTGATTTTCATATTTCTGAAGACACGTCTTAAAATAATTAATCCACGTGTCGAGCTCCGCTTGCATTATATTTTTGTATTTTCATCTTGCATTAAACATGGGCTGGCTTTGATTCCGGCGAGGTTGGTGCTCCTGCTAATTAAATTTGTCGGTCTTTCTAGAATTATAAATGCATTGAGTTTGAACTAGAAACTTGTATTTATTAATTAATGCATTGAGTTTGATTCTTGAATGTGAACTTGTTCACTTCTTCTACGACTAGCTAGAAAGTCTGCATCAATTAATGTAAGCAAGTGCTGGACGCTATTCTTTTACAATTATAAGCGCCTTGAACTTGGCTGTCCAAAATTGGCAATCCAACTTAGTGTCTACCATTGATTCATTGACACATTATTTTACACGTATTTTTAAGTACAAATGATAGTGAAAAAAAAGTTGAACGTGTTTATTTAAAGTGACTGTCAATGAATCATTGTGTGGACAGTAAATTGAACAGACAATTTTGGACAGCAAATCTCAATTCTGCAGCCGCATGTTCCATATAATATGTTTGGTAAGGCGTTTTTAAAATGTTTATAAATATTTTGGTCAAAAATTACTTTTGATCGAACCATTTTTCATTCATAAATTTCGTAAAATTCAAAAGTACTACTCACTTTTTCATTACTCATTTATCCATATTTATAAATACTGCCGATTATGAACACCTTAACAAATATACAATTAATAGGTTTTCTTGTTGACTTAAAAATGTGGTACACATGCTACTCAAATAAGTGATGAGGCTAGGTTTTGCAATCAACTTATAAATATATATTTATACATTTGATTTTATTTATCACAGAACCATGGATGTTCATTGCATCAAGCAAAAGTATACACTCCCACAAAGTAGCTATATTTCGATTTCAATTAAGGGAAGGATACTACACTTTAGGAACAAGCGAAGATATTAATAAATGATTGACTGTATCCTTATTAAAAATTGATTATGTTCATTTATAT
>CAIGRP010022045.1:0-11712 GCA_903798385.1 Fraxinus cuspidata | reverse complement strand
GCCCAGATATTTTCCAGCCATCATTCGGGGCCGATTGGCGAAAACAATATCGTTTTTATGGAGGCACTCTTCGGCGGCTGACGGCGAGGACACCAGGAGAACTCGGCGGGCACCGAATTGAAGCAGGAGAACTGGGCCATATCTTTCTGAAACTTTTGCTAAAGATCTGTAAATGGGTTTCTTGACAAGATAGAGATGGCCAAGAATTGGTAGATTCAGAATGGGACTAGGTGGATGTCCTTTGAGTTTGTGGTAGAAGTGTTTGGTGAAGATGTACAGAGCAAACAAGAGAGGAATGTATACAAAAAGATTGTCCATTTCCTTTTTTTTTTTTTTTGGGGATCGAAAGCCAATTTGGATCACAAGTCTTGGGGGTGTTGATTACTTTATATGTGGGCACAAGATTTGACTTTGTTCGCGTGATAAAGAGACTCGAACGTTGATTGGTTCACCATAAAAACTGGAAATAACAAAGTTGTATTTGGTGTGTGGGCTTCATTTTTCTAAAAATCTATTTATTTTAAAATTCATTTCAGCCACATATTCTCCCCATAAAATGATTCTACATAAAAATTCAAAATATTCTTATTTTTAACCTCACATTCCTAAAAAAAATTACAGTTCTAAAACCTATTTTTTCCCACAAATAGGGTTCAAAGTGGCCACTTATTTTAAAGGGATTGCGATTGGCATACCAATCGTTCTAAAAGATGGTGAGTTCAATTTGACTAGTCCACTAACGTAACTAGACCAGCTTGTGGTCTAGCTAGTCCAAGCTTTTAGTGGACGAGTCTAGGCTAGTAGTTTTAAGATCACTTGCTATTTTGATATTTTTATCATAAATAACATTTTTGTATGTAATTTTGTATAAAAATAGTACGGTATAATAAATAAGATTATAATTTTAGTTTGATTCGTAGAATACTATATAGTGCATCTTACTAAACACGTCTCAAAGAATATCTTCTTGACGAATTTGAATCTTTTAAATTAGGCAAGTCATCTTTTCTTGCGCTAAAGCAAGAAATATTTAAATTATAAAAAATATATATATTAAATACTAGATGTAACTTTAAAAAACTGAAATGTACAAAGACGATGTTTCTTTGAATATGAATAAGAAACTGAAGTGAAAGAAACGTTTGCTTTTTTGTCAATAAAGGAGGCGTGAAGCTTCTTCTTTTTGCCGTCAATTCACGTCGTTGAACACTTGATGAAGGTTCTCATAAGCTTCTCTCAACATTGTGTAAATATTTCTATGATGATACAATGAAAAGTCTATGGAACTTTCTACAAGGTCTCTTCCCTGTTTGATGGCCATCTTTTCTCAAAAATATTATCTTGAATAGTGATTTTTAATAGAATGTGTTATTAAAATGTGGGAAAAATTTTAAGTTTATGTACAAAATATTTTTATGTATGAATGTGTGATTTGAAAATGAGTATAATTATAGACACACATGTTACAATTTGCATAGTTTGGGGACTTCTCATGTAACTTTTACCCTAATCAAAGTGACCCCATCAAACATCTGTGCCCAAAAATGTTATTACCCATTTTCCATTATATTGAGTGGAAATGGAAAATGGAAATCGAAGTTCTCAACTCAATTAGTCATTCCTTGGATATATCATTATATTCTATACCGATTAAAGATAAAATGTGAGTTGATATATATATATATAATAGTCGAATTTGTATTTGAATAATGAAGATTTTATTTTTGACTTGGAGTAAAAAAGTTGCTACTCCTCGACCACCTCAGTCTAGTTTGTCCACCATTCGGAGTTCTCGATCTCAAAATTTAATGGAGGAAGGTTCATGGGGCTAAGGCCTCTTAAATTGACTTAAATTGAACCCTAAGCCAATACGTTTTCTTGGAAGAATTTTATTACAGAGTTTCGAGAATATTGTATGCAAAATGTCTCGACTTGAAATGAATTTTAGTACACTATTTGGCGCGTTGAATTAGATTGTATAAGAAATCTAATAAAAGAATATATAAGAAAATTTGTTGGCCACACTAATATACAGATGCCTTCATGGCAGAATTGTAGCGACCTGATCAAATGTGTTTGTTGTGGAAGATTGTACGAGATTTTGTCAAGTATAAATTCTGTAAATAGATTGATAAGCGGGGGTACAAATGTAGCATGGCTCAAAAATATAATAAATACTACTAGATACATAGTATTGTGTTGAATTAAGTTGGATAATGTAATATAATTTTCTATTTAAAAAGTGTTAATTATATTTTTTTCTTATTCGACTTAAACACATCTCCAACCTTCATATTATGATACGATTCATAATGCATAAGCCTAGATTCTAAATGAAAATGCCATTTATATAAATTATACTATTTATTATAAATTTATACTAAATTTTTATACTGCCTAGTCCGGTTTGTCATGACAATGAATTTCTTAGCAATTCCTGAAATATTGAATAGAAATTAATATAATATTTAGCTCATGTTTGGTATCTGTTTCCTCAAAACTCTTTTTTTAAAAAACTTAATTTCAACCACAGATTCATAAAATAAAATATTTTTGCACGTAAGTTTAAATTTTTTCCTACTTCTTAATCACACATTGTTCAAAAAATCACTATTAATTATTTTTCTTCAAAAAAATTGTTTTTAATATTTGTCAAACAGGGCTTAATATCAAAAGTGCAAAGGAGAAGTCCACGAACCTTCTATTGGAATCTCTTTAGTTTAAAGTTATCCATACTCGTCAAAACGCGTTGTAAAATTCTTGGCACAAACTATCACGTTATCAGAATAAAAGGTTATGTTCAAACTTGTACCTGTGGACAGAATTTACTAAAAAATATAGAATTATATTTTCCATTGACTAAAGGGTCTTCTCTTAATTGTGTCAAAAAATCTTTAGAAGGTTCCATGGATTTGTTGACCCAATCATGACTTTTTTGGATTTATGAATCCTAAATGGAGGTGTTGTAGCTTTTATATATGTTGGCACGTCTTGTTCTTGTGGAAAATAAGTTTATCCTTTCTTTTTTTTCCTCATTGACTAGTCTGAATGATAAAGATATTTACATATTTTTTATATTTTGTCCATGTTCCATTTAATTAAAAATCAAATTATAAATAAATTTTTATAACAGTTAATGGAAATAGTTGGACGATCTAGATCTCAAACCATCAAACCCATTAAAAAATCAAACCAAAATTATATCCATTAATGCTGGTTCGCGAGTTTACCTGCCTAGACTAGAAAAACTAACATGAGAATCCATTAAAACTGCCCTTATTGATTAAAAAAATAAGGGTCCGTTTGGTTTGGTTTGCGTTTTAGTTTTCAATTTTGAGTTCATTTTCTTTTCTCTTTTTTCTATTTTGTGCCTAAAAAATATAGGATTTTAATAGTTCTTTTGATGAATTATGGCATAACTTACTGTATATTTCGTTCATTAGATGAGATTCAATAATTGGAAGCTAAATTGAAAAAATAAGTGAAAAAAGACGAAACCCAAAGTTTGGGAACTAAATTACACACATTTAATAGTTGATTCAGACATAATATTGACGATTGGAGGATGTTTAAACTCAATTGAATGCAATTGGAAGATGCGCCTTAACACAAAAAAAAAAAAAAAATGTGGACAACAAGTGTAGCTCCTAGGCACTATGCAAAACTGAGATTTCGTTGCAGTTTTGTATTTGACAAAAGCTCTTCTTGGCATTGAATTTTGACACGATTCTCATCCAATTTTCGAGCCTTATAAATACCCAACATAATCATTCATCAAGAGAACACCTCTCATACATCATTATTCATAAATTTACATCATCAAAGAAAGGCTGATTAAATTATTTTTCTGAGAACTAAAGATCAATTTTGCTATAGGTACATTAAGTTTGACACATGGATGGTATTGTTCCTAATCTGACAACACTTAATCAAATCAATGACATTTTTTCACATATTATACAATGCCATCCATAATGTCATCCAAGAATGTACAACTAGTATAATTCTTGCAAAAATATCATAAATTGAAAATTCAAACCTTGATTTTGGAGAACAACAAGAGGAATAATTGGAGATTCATCAAGACAATTGAAGAAATTCAAGAAATCAAGATTCGTCTTCATCAATTCAAAATTCGATTTATGTTCTTCCAATTAAACATGCAATTTTGTAATTCTATGCTAGGGTTTCAATTACTAAGACATGGATGGGCCCTTATTATGAATTTTTAGTCCATGTTTGGTTCGGTTCAAAATTTTAATTTTAATTTAAGTAAAAGTCAACAATTAATTTTAATCACACATTTGATGGGACATACAACTTTTCAACTATATATTTCATCAATCTTTATCAAAATCTACTAAAAATTTGATTTTAATCCCCATCAAATAGGGGCTTAATATAAATTCGATAAATTGATGCTCAATATGTGTTTATTCTTGGATGATTGTGGTAGAACTTCATGTTTTTCAATTAATTAGCTAATAATTGAATTGTTATTCGAATTTTATTATTTTCGAAAGAAGATAGATAGCACATTATAATAATCATTGTAAAGTTTAGTAGGGGATATAGATATATACTGTTATGCTTTTCATGATTTCTATAGGTGTCTTAAGATTTTTAATTCATACTTTTACGTTCACATCTTTCATTGAGATATATGAAGATCATATGAAATGATAGATTTAATTGACATCGAGAGATACTTTTAATTAATTTAGGAAAAATTGATCAACAAGTATGCACATATATTATCATGCTATTGGATGGAATTGAAACGGATTAATAAATGGGATTCGAAGTCTTAGTAACATTTCATCTAAATTTACAGAACCTCCATAATTTGCTCAATAGAATAGTTAGTTTAATTAATGAATTAGAATTAATTCTTCAAAGCAAATTTGACCATTCGATTGAAGTTAAGTTTGATTGATCATCGATTAAGTACATGGTCCTCGTGGAAGCGACATCTCACTCATCACTTTTTACTTGTTCGTGATATAGTATACTGTTGGGAATCAAATGAACATGAGGGCTTGTTTGAAAATTGCTATCATTTTGAAAAATTATTTATCAAAACAGAAAACTAATAAACACGTTTGGTTTCAAATTTAAACAAATGTTTTATAAAATTTCATTTCAGGAAATTTAATTATTCAGTAAAAAATAGAACAATTTATGTTAACATATTATCAAGTAATATATACATTTTGTAAGATTTTTAATGTAATTGGCAAGTCTGTGAACAAAAATGACTGAAATTAATATGATGTAAAAGTCAAGAAATAAGTTGCAATTTGTATTAGTTGAGTTGTATAAGTTATAGGGTTCGAGTATGAAAAGAGGAGAAAAACGGCGTCTCAATTTAGCTAGCTTATCGCCATGTCTTCGCTCGAGTGGCAGAAACAGAAACTTAATCGCTCGCCTACTGCCTTGTCCTCGCTCGAGCGACAACATGTTGCTCATCTGTCACTAAATCCTCGCTTGAGCAACAGTGTTATACATAAAATTTTGTTTCACATTTTGAAGGTTTTTTATCCGGCCCATATAACCCTAAAGCTACATTATAAATACTGGCACGCCTCCAAACGAATTGATATAGGTTGAACATTGTGAAAAATTTCATATTACTTTATTCAAGGCATTCAACCTCATTCTTGATTTCTTCATTGTATTGCAATCTAATTTTCATACTTGATTCTTTCTTTGCATTGAAACACATCATCTCTTAAACTAAAAACCAAACCATTACTTCCTAAACATTATTTCTGAAAATCAAGTGAAGGTGATTGGAGTTCTAGTTGTTGGAGAAAGCGAAGTTCTTCATTGATCCACATGAGATAGATGAATTGATAAATTCGGGAGTTGGTGCAGGAGCACGCAATCCAGGATGGCTGTGGAAATTATAGTCAGGAGGTCAGAAAAGTACTAGTGGTAGTCATTTCTGATGGACTGTAAGTTTAAATTTTTTTATAGTGGGTTGTTACTGGCTTGTGCCTGGTGTTTTTATCCAGTTGAAGGTTTCTCCGTTATCATTTCTTATTTTATTTACTGTTTTTCATATCATTGCGACAGTTCAATATATGATGGCTATTTTTCATATCATATTATTTTATTTACTATTTTTCATATCATCTAGAGATAATTAAAAGTGACTTGTTACTTTTTAATTATTAGTTTTAATTTTACATAATCACCTATTCACCCTCCTCTAAGTATAATTTGGGTCAAACTATGTAATTTCAATTGGTATCAGAGCCACATTTCGAGTTTTGACCCAAAATAAATTTAAATGAGTCAGTCACTATCCGTGCCTCTACATTTTGACGGAAACAACTATGCATACTGGAAGGTTCGAATGAGGCCATTCCTTAAAACCTTAGATGAGCATATTTGGATTATTGTACAAACTGGTTGGTCTGCACCTTCATCAACTGTTGTATGTGTTGTTATACCTATCGATATTTTTCTTTGAATCAAAGATGAATTAGCTTAATGCAACTAAAAAAGCAAAGGACTTTTTGCCCTAATTATGGTTGTGTCTGTAAAGGAGTTTAGGAGAGTGTTGATGTCTGAAACTGCGAAAAAAGTTTGAGATATGTTAGAGACCACACACGAGGGAACCAAAACCGTTAATAACTCTAAACTGCAAATGTTGACATCTAGATTTGAAGAAATTAGAATGAAGGACAATAAATCGTTCGATGAATTCTATGTAAAGCTTAATGACACAGTAAACTTCAGTTTCAACCTAGGTGAGAGGATCTTTGAGTCCAAAATAGTTCGAAAAATCGTTAGATCCTTACCTGAGAGGTTTAGACCTAAAATTACAGCTATTGAAGAGAGTAAGGACTTAGATAATGTTAAGATGGAGGAACTTGTATGATCGCTTCAAACCTATGAACTCACCATATCTTAACTGAAGAAAGTTAAATCTATAGCCTTAAATATGATTAGGGAAGATGAGAGTAGGTCTACTGACACTGAGACCCTTAGGGATGATGAGATAGCCTATTTTGTAAAGAAATTCCAAAAGGTTTTTTGGAATAGAAGAAAACCTCAAGAGAGGATTAAGAAAAATGATCTTCCTAGGTATAATGAACAATTGAGAGCCACTGCTGATTGTCACACTGCAGAGTTTGCTACACTACGCGGGGCAGTCGGCTATCTTCAACGGGGTTTGTGATGGATTAGATGACATTGGGATAATGGTACAATTTCTAATGAGGAGACTGATGCTGATGATGCTGCATAGTTGCTAGGTTGCCCCTTGTCATTTGTGTCAACATGGGGAGTAGTAGTTATATATTATTTTGATCGATGCTTTTGGATGTACTTAAAAATTTTGATTTGACATTAACATTTAATGTATTTAAAAAGTTTTGGAGGTATAAGATATTTTCGTTTTAGTTAGATTAAGTTTTGGTGTTTAGTGATACCAATGTTTTCTTTTTGGTATGTTGGTTTATATTGCTATTGCATCTTAATTTAGCTTGTATGACTTATGAATAATTGTTTGAATCATTTTTATCCATATTACTATTTTACATGCTTTTACACTGGGTATTTGAGTTGTCTATTTCAGGAAACGGGTTGGACAAAGGAAAAACACATTTCAGTCGAGACAGTTGGTTTTCGGAGTAGTAGTTTTTTTGTGTTTGTATTTTTACCACCTTAACTTTAGATTTGTAGTTTTGTTACAGGATGCCAAATGGGGAGCTAATTAGGTTTTATTGTAATTAGTAAGTTTGTGAACAAAAAGGACAGAAATTAATATGATGTAAAAGTCAAGAAGTTGCAATTTGTATAAGTTGAGTTGTATAGGTTCTAGGGTTCGATTAAAAGAGGAGAAAAACTGCACCGTAATTTCGTTAGCTTATCGTCATGTCTTCGCTCGAGCGGCAAAAACAGAAACTTCATCGTTCGCTTGTCACTAAGCCCTCACTCGAGCGACAGTGTTATCCGAAAAATTTTGTTTCACATTTTTAAGGTTTTTATCCGATCCATACAACCCTAAACCTACAATATAAATACTGACGCGCATCCAAACGAGTTGATATAGGTTGAACGTTGTGAAAATTTTCATATTACTTTCTTCAAGACATTCAACCTCATTCTTGATTTCTTCATTGCATTGCAATCTGATTTTCATACTTGATTCTTTCTTTGCATTGAAAAACATCATCATTTCTTAAACTAAAAACCAAACCAAACTTCCGAAACATCTGTCAGAATTCTGAAGATCAAGTGAAGGTGATTGGAGTTCTAGTTGTTGGAGAAAGCGAAGTTCTTCGTTGATTCACATGAGATAGATGAATTTATAAATTTGAGAGTTGGTGCAGGAGCAGACAATCTAGGAGGGCTGTGGAAATTACAGTTAGGAGGTAAAATACTAGTGGTAGTTGTATCTGACGAACTGTAACTTTAAATTCGTTTATAGTTGATTGCTACTGCCTTGGGCATAGAGTTTTTACCTTGTTGAGGGTTTCTCCGTTATCATTTCTTGCTTTATTTATTGTTTTTCATATAACTGTGACAATTCAATATAGAAAAATTGAATTGATTGATTAACCACCTAGAGATAATTAAAAGTGTCTTGTTGCTTTTTAATTATTAGTTTTAATTTCATATAATCACCTATTGACCTCCCATCTAGGTGTAATTTGGGTTGAACTACGTAATTTCACATTTTAAAATTAGGGAATTTTACAATATTTTTTCTCACTACAAAATTAAAATTAAAATAATAATTAATAAAGTTCAAAATATAGGAAATGAAAACAAAAATTAAAGTAGTGGATTGAGAATATTTTTATGTTTATTCATTAATATTTCTTTTTCAAATTTTATGTAAATAATCATTAAGTTTGAACTATCTTTATTTGTGATTTGTTATATTTATAAATTCTTTTATAATTTTATTTTTGCAGAATTTTTTTTTTATTTTGAGAATTTTATTTTTGAGAATTTTAAATTTTATTTTTTCAAAATTTCATTTATTAAAATTTGAAAATTTAAATTTGTTGGAATTTTATATTTATATTTTTATTTGTAAAATTTTATTTAAACGTTTCTTTTTCATGTTTGAGTGCTTTTAGATTTTTTTTTACTGAAAACGCTCAAAGCCGTCAAAAATGTGTCTTGGGTTTCATATTATATGCTTAACCTTATTTTCGAAAATGTATTTTCAGAAATATCAGATTAAACATGTTTTTCAGTATTTTGCAAAACTGAAAATTGAAAACAATTTAAAAATAGCAAATCAAATACATCCTAAGATTTTAAAAGGTAAAGATTAAAATATTTAGTTTCTAAAGTTCATATTTCACAAACTTAAAAGTGTAATTTGCATATACTAATGAGTCTTTAATTTTATTTTTTTCAAAGTTGTAATGCTGCTTTATCCTTACTATCTTAAAAGAGGCAATCCATCATTTACTGTTCATTTGTGACGTATTTTTTTTTATCTCCATTTCATCTATAGTCATCCATTACCCATCCATGCATCTTCAAAACAAAAGGTACTATGGACTACCTCTTACCTACAATTGTTGATTGGGGAAAGACAAAAGGGAAGCAACCACACAATTGTTGGCTGGGGAAAGACAAAAAATGAAGCAACCACAATTGTTGACTCCCGCTTTTCCATCTTACCCATATCTGCTTGCTTCTGGAAGGCGAAAAATAGGACGCAGCAACTTCTTTCACAAGTTCTCTGTTTCAAACCACAACATCAAATTCATCTTCACTAGTATTCTAAAAAAGAAGAAAGAAATTAGAAACAATGGGTTGGACAAGCTTGCAATGTTGATGGATCCACTAGAGAGTCTGACCAGTCCCGACCTAGTCACAGCTATATGTTTACACTGCAGTTTAGGCTTATACAAACTTGAATTGGATTTGTAGCTATCAATATATGAACCGTTATCAAGAAATAGTTAGCGATGATCTCATACAAGGATAAAAAGATCTTGTTCATTCAATTTATAGTGAAATTTGTTTTAGTTACTTACTTTTTTCCATCTAATCTCGTTGTCAAAGTTCAAATTTGTTTAAATTTAATCAATGATTTTACTTCCATTAGCTTTTTTAACCAATGATCCTATGAGGGAAACCAAATTGGATTTCAATTCCTTAATTTTTATTTTGGGGATATTCAGTGAAAAGAAACTCGTTCAACAGAACTTAGTTAATAGAATGAATTTATTTATTTGTTCATGCATTTTAACTTACGTATTCATCATCTCTATAAACACATAATACGTCAAGTTCGTGTACACAAGCTATTACATGTTTTGAATTAAAAAGTATTATCAAATTACTTCATATTAAACACTCACAACAAAAGTTAACATATTATTATATTTATGAGGATCATGTTGCTCGCACAATTTAGCTCATGTTTAAGTCCTATTTTCACAAAAATGGATTTTGTAATAATTATTTTTTGAAAAATGTGTGGTTGAAAAGTAGGAAAAAAAAAATAGATTTATGTCAAAGAAGAATTTATAATGATGATTGATACTAAAGAGGTGCTAGTTCAGGAATCAAATATATGGGGTGATGGCTCAGATCACTGCCATCACTGAGAAGAACCAATACCAACTGAAATCAAGCCGTGGTGAATCAATTTCCCATGGTTTTCTCATAACCAAAAAGATTGCCACCCCCATTGATCACCATATACAACTTAAGAAGGGAACATAACTATTTAAGATCAGACCATATAGATGTCCATATGCACAAAAGCATAAATTGAGAGGATGGTCAAAGAAATGAGAGAGTGTGGAATAATTCAGCCAAGTAACAGCCTTTATGCTTCGGTTATACTTTTGGTTAAGAAAATAGATGGGACATGGAAGTTTTTTGTGGATTATAGACAATTGAATAGTCTCACCGTTAAAGATAAATATCCTACGCTACTAATGGATGAATTATTGGTTGACTTGAAGACGACAAAATGGTATACATAAATTGACTTGTAGGCAGGATACCATCCAATCAGGGTAGCAAATGAGGATGTTCATAAAATAGCTTTTAAGACCCATGAAGGCCTTTACGAATTTACAGTAATTCCCTATAAGTTTATTAACGCCCCCAATCACATTCTAATATTAGAATGAGGTATTTAAAAAGTAGCTTAGGAAATTTGTTTTGGTGTTTTTTTGATGATATCCTAATCCATAGCACTAGGTTGTGGATCCATTGTGAGCATGTTATTGTGTTCCTTAACTTTCTAAAGAAGCACTTCTATAAAACTTCAACAAATATTTTAATCAAAAGTCATGACCACTGCCTGCATAAATAGCTTAACTCATATCTGACAGATTCACATTCAGTTCGTTCTTACATTTGATTCTGTTTCATCATCCTACCCACAGTCTCTTCTAAACTTCATACTGCTGTCTATACAAACCACAGAGGAGTGAAATTGAACTCAATAAACCATTTTAGCTGCAAAGCGTATTTGGATGCTATTAGAAAATACGGGTCGTGGGTCGTCCATGTGGGATGACCCGACCAACAACTTATTAAAAGGGTTGAAGGGAATGGTTTGAATTTGAATTCAAACATATAACTCCCAATAATTATCCTTAACTCCCATACAAGCTCCCATTATTTTTGCATCGGAAAAATGTGGGAAAGAGATGGCATGAAAATAGTGAAAACTCGTATGAAAATAAATACCAAAATTGAAAAGTCCTTAGA
>CAIGRP010022031.1:0-13216 GCA_903798385.1 Fraxinus cuspidata | reverse complement strand
TTTTTTTTTTTTTGTTAATGAGAGCTAAGTATACATTATGTTTCTTACAGTTTAAATTGACTAATTTCATGTCAGAGTACCTAATCTTGCTTTTCATAAATTTATTGTTAAATTTAAAGGTTTCTATGTATTCACTCGATTTTCCTACGATGTTATACATTTTTCAATCTATTAATCGAGAGAAGAAAGCTTGATAATTAAGGTTTTTTTAACGAGTACTCAAGAGACAAGTATAAATATTTTACATTGAATTTAATGATCAACAATGCAATAGTTAAATTATTTAACTTGAGTAGGGTTAATTGGTTAAATGAGACTCCTAATCATATCCTTAATTGATTTTTACCTAGTTATTCATTCATTTACTTATTACTAAATTGCTTAGTTTAGTTGTCAATTAAGAAAATCAAACTTAAAATTCAAATTTAATTGTGTGCACTTTGTTAGAGTTAATTTTAGTTAAAGTAGATCAATAATCAAACATTTGGGTCAATTTTATTACTTAATATACAATATCTTTACTTGCAAGATAAAATTCGCAAACAAATTTTTGGCACCGTTGTAGGGATTAATTATTTTGTTACTTTTGCCAGTTCTACCTTTAACAATTTTTTCTTTATATTTTAGACCTTTGTTACAATCGTTTTTCTGTGTTTAAATTTACTGTCAGGAACGGAAAAAAGGGAAGAAATCAACGTCCTCGCGAAATGGATGATTTACTCTGGAAACAGAAATCACGTTCTTCTACCAAGAGATGTTCTCACTAGAATTGTCCACTGGCTGATAATTTACCCTTAATCATTCCTCATCTATCTGTGATTCAAGCCAAAGAAATCGATGAGGAAGATTTTGTTATTGCGGATTTAATGACCCTACTAGTTGAAAACCAATCTAGCATAATTTACCCTCTATATGGGAAACAAGCTAAGGCTCGACATCGTCAACGTGTTTTCAAAAAACATTCTATTCTTCACGAAAGCTGATGAGAATCTGCAGGGTCATCTCAAGCGCTTTTAGGAGACATGGGCCAATTTCAGATACTAAGGGAGTGAACAAAGAAGTAATCAAGATGAGACTTTTTCCTCTCACTTTGAGGGATAAAACACGAGAATGGTTGGATTTATTGCCTCAGGGTGGCATCATTACATGGAATGAGATGGTTCAAACAATTTACAATTAAGTACTTCCCTCCAACAAAGATTTCTAAACTCAAACATGATGTCTCCGCATATCAGCAATATGAGTCCGAGGGATTTCATGAAGCTAGGGAAAAGGTTTTTAAGTAATTTTTTGAAAGTGCCCAAGTCATGGAATCACAAAGGCCAGCAAATTTACTACTTTTACTCTGAGTTGTTGCCTTCTAGCTGTCTAGCATATAATGGATCTATAAACGGAAAAAAAAAAAAAAGACGGACAGAGAAGCATATGATTTGTTTAAGACGATGAGTAAAGTTCGTTGTGGCCAAATAAAGGACCACAGAAGAAGATAGGGTGCATGATGTGGATATCAATACTGTTGAAAACTAAAATCGACGTGGCAAATTTATGTCAATTTAACAGAGTAATTGCTGGATTTTCAGAAAGTTGAAGACTAACTTTATAGAAGTTTTATATGTTTGGAGAGGATTCCATGAGCCCCATAGGGAGGGGACCATGTGTTCCACAATTGGCTTGGCTGTCCAAAGTCATATCAACTATAGTGCTTTTCCCACTACCTTGATTTGAGGTTTTGGATTGGCATCCGTGGTTGGTTGTTTGAACAAAACCTACAAGCGTATGGGATCATTGATAATTAATAATGTGATGAGTTGAGTTATTTCCCACGAGGAATAATTGTAAATATAATATACTAGTTTTTATCAAATTCGATGTTCGAAACATAAAAGAGTTATGCTTGTGTGATTATCCCAAATTAAACAACGAAATGCGTAAAAGTGAGGTTTTTATCAAGTTGTAAAGTGAATGTATTTGATTTCAGAATCCACCTATTGACATTTATTTCTAATTCTTGACTTACGTAGTTTAGTGTTATTCAAGTGTTCGTAACAATCGATAATCCTATCTTGTTTAATCTTCCTTGTCAAGATACATCAAACATATTCTAAGCATGATCCGATTCTATTCTTAATCCGAACTTATACGTAAAGAGATGCATTCAACTACACGATTATCAAATAAGATTGCACACACCACATATGTTACTCCTAACATCTATGCTTGTGTGTCAATTATACAATGTTCTAGCTTATTGTGATTCTCTCAATACTACATTAAACAACAAGTTATCTAATTGTAGCTAAGTAATCAAATAACAAAATATTAATTCATAATTAATCATCAAAACAAGATTCATTAAACTATCAATTCAAAAAATCAAAAACATATGATCAATGGTTTCATCATTTATCAAATACAAAAAGAAGTTTAGTCAGCATTATAATATTCAAATTATACAAAAGATGTTGAAAAGACATCACATGTATGAAAGAACTAGAAAATGATCTTGAAAACTCAATTTCTTCAACTTTTAACTTCAATCCAAGCCTTAAATCTTCAATTCTTGCTATAAATCTTTGCTTACCTCTTGCTAGACGTCACTTGGTCGAGAAAATATGAGATAATAGCTTCATGAACTGTTAGGAGTGCCTCTAGTAGGTTAAAAAAGCTTAAAAAATCATTCCATATGAACACGTGTAAAAAATAAGGAAATAGAATATTTCCTTCAGAAAACTACCATGCGTACGTATGGAAGAGAAATTTTGTCCTCAGGCCTGTTGAAATGCCGTGTGCCAGCATGGAATTTGTACCATGCACGCGCATGGTTATGATCCTGAGAGGTTATCATTGTTTTTATCATATCGTTTTCCCCCGACATTTGATTGAGATGATTCAAAGTGCATTAGATAGCTAACTCAAACATCTATAATTATTCTAGAGATATTTTTTTCCTATTCGATTGTACTATGACTAAAATGGGTTTTAATATATGGCTGAAAATGTGGAGTATAAATTGTTTGGCTAAAAATTGATTTGTGAGAATATTTTGATTATATTTCATCCATTTGACTTCTTTTGTCGTCCAGTTCACCCTTAACACTGTCAAATCTTCATCGTGAAATCTAACACGACTTTTGAGTATTTTCACTGTAGTCCATGAACATTGGATTTCTTGTAGTTAAGTCATCTTTTCACAATTTTTCTCCAATTCCGCCATTTTCATTGATTGTTACCTAGCAAGCACAATATATATGGAATTAAGCTACAATTCATCAAAATATCAAAATAAAAACTCTAACTTAAAGGTCTAAATAAGTGTACAAAATACATTTATCAAACACCACAAACTTGTATATTTGTTTGTCCTCAAACAAGTAATAGCCTAACTCAATACAAAATTGGTTAGATAGCATTTCGTTATTCACAGGTGAGAAATTTATATGTCAATAAAGAGATCAACTCCAAAATCTAATAAAAGAACCAACTCCTACTTATTCAATGTAAAACTTGATGTATGTAAAGACGTGTATAATATTATAAATTCATTCTTGATTCAATTCCCAATTCTCAATGGTCAAATATCTAATTTGTTCACTCGTAAGATTCATAACCTCAAACTTGATCCTTTATTGAAATTTCTTTTTAAGATTTTCAACAGGTGTCCTCATTCGGATCTTTTATAGGGTAGCTTTCCAAAAGGGTAGTTTTTTTTCCCTTTTTATATGATTAGTAGAATGTCTCTTATTAAACACTTATTCTTAAAGACCGACCCCTAACTCAAGATTTTCACATATTCTTCATCCTATTGACCTTAGATAATTCACACAACAATTTCATGCATGAAATCCCTAATCACATCAATGCTTTCTTATACTATTTCAACCTCTTCAAAGTATCCTAAAAGTGGTTTAGGATGTATGTAATAGTGACTTTTCTTAATTTTAGCAACTAAATTCAACTATTCCAACATATAAATCAAAACATTCATTTATGATGCAAAAAATATAAGTCTCATACGCAAGTAAGATCAAGTTTTACCTAAATAAGGATTAATCAATCATAATATGTAACATTTTTACCATTTTTAGTCTAACACATAATTTCAATCAATATATATATATATATAATTGTAAAAGAGGCCATCCAACTTACAATAAAAGAATATACACGTACTCACATACACACACACCAAATGTGCAAAAATAAAAAAAAAACATAAAAAATGATAATATCACACCCCCAATTTAAAACATACGTTGCTCTCAATGTACAAAAATATAGTACTAAGTACGTAAAAAGAAGGGCAAAGAAGAAAAACTAAAGATTTCCCTAGTTAAGCTGAAGGTGGTGGCTGAAATGGCATGAAAGTACAATAGATAGATAGTTCGCTTGATCACGTCACCATTATCCAGTGTTAGTTTGAGTGCTCTTCAATGTCATATTCCTATGAAATAAATAAAATTCCAGTGTTGGTGACCAAATAACCTAGAACAATTAATATTAGGCTAAAACACTTCATAACCAATAGGAAAAATCAATGGACGAAGGAAAAGGGGAATAGAGGGACCACAACAGGTTATTGTCGAGGGTTGCGGCCACATGTTACTCTTCACTTTTATTTCATGTTTTCTTTCATGTATGGATGATGACACTTGAACGAAAATAAAATTACATCGTATTATCTAGAAAGCGTAATAAATAAAAGGGAAGAAAATTGGCTTGCATCCTAATGACTGCTTGTTTATAATCATTAGCTTGACTTTGCTGCTTTGGCTACTTAAGGTAGCTGGAAAGAATGATTTTCGGTCTTACAACAACTGCACTTGTAGAGATCTTCAGCTTTATCTTTGACCCTCCAACACTAGTAGTTTACGTATTGATCATTTATCGTCCTACCCAATCCACCAACACCCTTCTTATAGTGATGATTTGCATAGTCATTACTTACTTCAGTTTCAATCTTCTTGCACTCTTTAAGTTAGAATGGTTTCTTGAGTAGAGTGTTCATTGTAAAGCTCTATTTCTTGTTTTGCATCCTCAAGATCATCTCACACATTTCAAAGTTCAACAAAGCGTGACCAATTGTTAGGAATGGACTTTTTAAGATCATTGGCATTTTTCGATTCTCTCCAATGTCAAGAACTAAGAAATCAGTTGAAAAGTTGACTTTTGATGAACACGTCTTCAATTGCTCTTAATCGACCTATTAGCTAGCTATAGAGTTATTTATGTTTCTTTTGGCTTCTCAAATCCTAATTTCCTATAAATGTCAAGGGCATCAAGTTAATACTTGCTCCAGAGTTAATTAAAACATTGATGATATGTGAATCTCCTATAAAGCAAGGTAGAATGGAACTTATTGGATCTTTTAGTTTAGACATGAGCTTATGCTGGAGGATTGCACTACACTCTTTTGATAATGAAACTATTTCATACTCAGACAGTTTTTTTCGTTTTAATCAACATCTCTTTCAGAAACTTGGAATAGTTTGAAATTTGTACGATTACATCAATGAATGGTTTTTCGACATGTATCTTTCTAAGGGTATCCAAAAATTTCGTAAACTAGCTCTCCAGTTTGTTGTTATGTAACATTTGAGAAAATCGGACTAAAGGTTAAATGTATTTATAGAAATGGTTGTCTTAAAACGTGGACTATCTGAAAGCTCTTGTTGATTCATCTCTATTGTTTTTTCAGACTGACCCACATATTCCTCACCCGTGAGAAGTACCTGATTACTCTCAGTTTCTTTCATTTTGGTATTGGTCTCTAGATTTTAAACTCTATTCCTTGTTGTGATGAATTGAACCTCTTTCTCTTTTGGCTATTTTCGTAGCTTTTGAGGGAAAAAAGGTAGCACATAAGCTCGAATAGGGGTCGCAGTCTAGATTGATGGTATTTCCATAACTAGATGTTTATAGCTACAATTGCTATTACCTGTTCTCTATGAATTTTCTTTATGTCGATGTCGCTTGGCAGGATATCCTATGGTTTTGTAGACAATGCAATTGCTATTTATCCTACCTAATTCTCCAAATTTTAGATAAATGCCTATTGATTCTGGATTGCAGTCTCAATTTTTGGGATGTACTTTACAAGTAAATCCTCAAAAGATGAAATCTTCTGATGTTGCTGCTGAAAGATTGGTGGGTTGCTCCTATTTGGATTTTCATGTCCTGATTATTAGTCCATGAGAAGTTCAGATGATTTTTTCAACCTGAAATACGAGTGTTGAATATGACCAATTCTGATGCCTCTATGAATTCTGAGCATAGCTGACCTCTACATACTTAACTATATTAGTAGAGGCTAAAAAGAAACTTGTAGTGGTATGATCCATCCTACAACCTATGCAAAGTAATATCGATTGGTGTACCATATTCAGAGATTTAGATAAGTTGTCCAATTTTTTGTTAACACTTCCATATGTGTCGCTAGTGCTGTCACTACATCAATATTATAAACCCCTGCAAATTTCCTAGGGAAGTCTATCGATCAGCCAATTAGCTTAATTCCTTGGAGTCCTCTCATATAATTCACTGACATCATCAATATCCATTTTCATCACTAAACCACCACTGAAGCATCTGCCAGGTATTCTAAGCATAGTTCATAATAGAATATATATATACACATGCTTGCTTAGGGATGTCAAAATTAGGACACTTCCTAAACAAGTCTTTAAACCTCTCATATGCCCTCGATAGCTCTCGAGGTCCTTTTACTTAATGGCATAGACTTTAGTTTGAATTTGATGAACTCGATATGGTGGGAAGAATTTCATGGTAAACTTTGCACTGTATGATTTCACGACATGATATTATTGGCAGGTAAAGAGTAGAGCCATTCTCTTGCGTCATCCTTCAAAGTGTGAGGGAAAAAACGCATGAAAACATCCTCTCGTGGCTAATGACTTTACACAACATCGAAAAAGCTTGTTTGTACATGCTCATGTGGATTCTCTGTAGCTTTCTAAAAGAGCATGGTGCCCTGATAATTCTGAAAAAAGTTGATAACATTCGATCGAATGTGGAAGTTAGCTAGTCCAAACAAAGGATAAATGATAGAAAATTACATAGGTATAGGCACTAGATTCACATAATCCTTGACTAATATTGGGCATTCGTTGACGATAACCTTCTTTGAACTAGCTATGGTGTTTGAAGTGGATCCTAAACCTGATTTTGATCGTGATTATGATTCTCAGCCTTTTCTTTTTCCTCTCTACTATCTTCTACGCTGTCTGAATGTTCTTTCAATTTAGGGATCTATCAAAATGATCACGATCACATCAGAATCTTTCATGAGCTCTTGAATACCTGAAGGAAACAGTGTACAAGAGAATGAAGTATTGTGATAAATAGTTGAAAACAAAAAGAAAATTAAATCTAATATCAACTCATAAACTACAATTAACTAAATTATTCCTTGGTAATGTTGCCAAAACATGTTCAGACAAACTCGCAAGTGTATGAGATCGTTGACAAGTAATACTGTAGTGAGCTGTGAGTATCATCCTATGAGAAATAATTGTTAATTATCATGTACTAGTTTCTATCAAATTCGATTTTGTGGGACAATTGAGACGTGATTGTTCATAATTTCCTATATTAATCTATGAATAATGTAAATAAATTATGGTTATCAAGTTATGAAGTGAGTGTATTGGATTTAGAATCTACCTGATAACATCTATTTTTAATTCTTAACATAAGTAGTTTAGTGTTGTTCAACTATTCACGACAATCAATATTCCTATGTTGTTTTATCTTCTCTTCCCACATAAATTAAACTTATCTTAAGCACGACCCGATCATATTCCTAGTCGAATTCATATGCACTCAGCCACATGATTAGCAAACAAGATCGCACATGCCACAAATATTATTCCTAACATCTATTATCCGTGTGTCAATTATGCAATGTTCTAAATTATTGTGAGTCTTTCATCACTATAACAAGAAAAAAGTTATCTAATTGGTATCTAAGCAATAAAAGAACAAAATATTAATTCATAATTAATCACCAACACAAGAATTCACTAAACTATCAATTCAATAAATCAAAAATGCATACAAATGAATTTACCATTCATCCAATACAAAAGGAAGTTCAACCTAGCATTATTGTATTTAAATTATATAAAAGATGTTGAAAAGATATCACCTACATGAAAGAACTAGAAAGAAAATCTTGAAAACTCAATTAATTCAACTTTTGACATCAATCAGAGCCTTGAATATTCAATTCTTGTTGTAAATCTTTGCTTGCCTCTTTCTAGATATGTTCTGGATGGCCTTTGCTTGTTTAAAAAGGCTTAAAAATCATTACATACAAAAATAGATAAAAAATAATGAAACAAAATATTTCCTTCGGACGACTACAATACGTGTATATGGAAGCTATATTCTACGCGCATTAATGGAAGAGAAATGTAGTTCTCACTCAAGCCTATGGAATTTGTACCATGCGTGCGCATGGTTATAACCCTGAGAGGTCGTCAGTATTTTTGTCGTAGCTTTATCTCCTGTTGTTCAATTAAGGTGATTCAAAGTATGTTCAAAAGCTTTAGTGAGATTTGACACAAACTTTTGGTTATTTACTCTTTAGACCCCAAGCTTTATATTTCTTGTAGTTGAGTCGTATTTTCATAATTGTTCTCCAATTTCATCATTTCAATCGATTATTACCTAACAAACACAATATACATGGAGTTAAGCCATAATTCATCAAAATATCCAATAAATACTCTAACTTAAAGCTCTAAATAAATGTACAAAATACACTTATTATCAACATATCAGGTCATTATGTTGCCTAGATATTGGTTGAGGCATAAATAATGATTGCTTGCATCCTAAGTAATCATTTCTAGTTTTTGATTGGTTGACAATAAGGTGCTGATGTTGTGGTTGCTACGTGTCATCTTGTTAGAGGTAAAGAAAGGGGACGAGACATCAATTAGTTAGGATAACAATAATGATGTCTTAGATGACAATGGCTGCAGGTCGAGTTGACGTTATATTTCTTTAAGACCTCATCTTTGAAGTGATTATTGTTCTTTACAAGCTTTCTTCTTCAATTTAGAGTAGATGTGAATATTATGAGCTCAGATGCAAACAAATATAGTTGTCCTTGTAAAGATGGATTCTTTAACAAAAAATGTAGATGGACTATCACATGCACAATCAATTAACATGATTCAAGCACCTATTCTGGTGTGTGAAACTCGTGGGGCAAATTATAAATCAACGAGTGTCCATTAGTTGTCAATGATTTATCATCGACTAAGTAGGCTGCCTAGTGCCTATGAATTGAAACAACAAAATAGTATTATAATCAGACGTATAACCTTGTTTAGAAGAATTATTATAACTTCTCTAACAATAAATACTCAAAATATTCAAAATCCACCATAGGAGCAGATAGAAAGTGGGAAGAAGCCATAGCTCAGTTGGTGAATCGGTAGTTGAAGTACCAAGAAAGAAATGATATTAAGTTGTGGAGAATCAAGGTAACTCTAAAGGGTGTGAAGAATCAAATAGTCATATAGCCAAGCTACTCTCAGAAATATAACAAGGAACCATCCCTAGCAACATTGAAGTAAACCTAAAGGAATGGATAAAAAGGCTTCTCACCGAAGTGGACTTATATTACTTGAAATTACTGTAGAAAAACTGTGTGCAGTAAAGGAAACTGAGTTTTATACACGCATGCAAATACCAGAGTAACGACTTACTAAATCATAGTACGTGCATAAAAATGAACAAATCACTACTTACTCAAACGTAGAAAATGTAGAAATCGAAGGAGATAAAATGAAACGAGGTATGCGAATGAAAATCTCCTTAAAATGTATTTCGCCCCTGCACTGGCGCTAATCGAATTAAATGGACGTTTGTCTCCCAAGATACACACTTCTTCCAAAATTAATATAGCACTATTAATTTTGTAAGGCAAGCCAACCCTTGACTGTACTCTTCTAGACTGGAAGATATTAAATAGGAAATATTGAACACGAAACTCAAAATAATATAGAAATTATTTTGATAGAATTTAGAGAAATGAAGAATTAGAAATCAATTATTAGGAATTGATTTTTTAAGTGAAGAAAAGGGAATTAGGAGGCTCCTATTTATATATTTTCAAGTGTCTCTTCCTAACGGTCGTATCTTTTGGCAAAATTAATTCCAACCATTAGAAAACACATTTTCAAGATTGATGGTCTAGATTACGCCTTTATCAAAGATCATAACTCTTCATTATACACCTTTTTGTACTTTAAAAGTAGCACCCAATCGACTCACATATTGGAGACTTTTTCAATTCACACAATTAAATTCTAATATTACCCTAAAATTCCAACAATCCCCTACATGAATGGAAGAAGTCGACTCAGAACAAGGAAGATGAAAAAGAGTTCAATTGAGATATAATGCATCAGGATGGGTAGCTTTCGTTTTGAACCTTCCTTAGTAAGAATATATCAGACTTACTTGGCTAATTAATGAACGCAACGTTTTAAACTGTCAGTCGTTATTGTAAGCCTAGACAATAGATCAAACATATTATCTTTCATATTAAAATTTGGTTCTCTATTGTATTCATTATTTTGGGCTCTGAACCTTCTTCATTCTGCAAATGCATTAGAGAATTCGCCTAAGTAAAATTCTCATAAAATCGGCCGTGTTCGTACTTATATCGGTGATGTTCTATAAAGAGCATCTTACAATACTCCACTTGTATTATTTACAAGATATAGTCATCATTGAACGCATAGTTTATCCTAACTGATCTTTGATAGGCAGTACTTATTTGCATCATAGAAATATGGAGGAGTTAAAACTCCGATATGTTATTTTTCGATAAAACAATCAGTATTATTCTATTTGAGAGCAGTTGTCGAATGATATTATGCATGACGTATATGTTGAGACTTACCACTATACACGATATTTTGTGCTATTTCATTTGTAGTTAGCTATCTCAACCAAATGATATAACATAGACAAGATGTCATCAAGTAGAAAATCCTTCAAAAATCTTTGAAGCCATCATGCTTCCTTCTATTTTATTGAAAGTTATAATTTCTTTCAATTCTCAAGTTATATTAAGGATTTCGACGAAATAACTAAACTCTCAGAGTAACACATGTTTACTAATAAATTTTTAGTTCTTGTACTAGATATCCAGTTTCCAACATCATGCATATCTTAAGTTTAATAAGGTATTCATTACAGTGTAATTTATCATTTCAAATATTCTTGAATATCCCAATTCTAATTTGAAGAAAACAAAGTCACCCCCACAATTGTGTAGTGCATTGAACTCAAATTGAGAATGCTATGCAAACAACCATCCTAACCCCACAATTCTGGATATGACTCAACTTAACAACATAATATTCTTTTCTAAGTATAAAAAGTTCAACCATTTCGATAATTATGTTTATCTACCAGATAAACAATTATATTCCACCTCTGGTCAATATAAAAAATGACTGGTGATATCAATATCATATGAAAGTCCAGTCACTTCCATATTTAGAGATATTGCAGTCTCATTTAGTACCGTCATTGATCCAATTTAGTTTGGCTACTCAATTTTGACCATAGTCGACAACTAGACCCATATACAATTTACTAGTCACAAAATGGGTCAAAAGAATAACGCGTCCAAAACACGTCACTGTTCTATTTTGGCATGTAAACTATACTTGCCAACATCTGTTCAAAGACCATTGTAAAAATGCACGACGTTTAAATTAACAGTAATGGTTGAGTCATAGTAGGAATATACCAACCTCGTAAATCACGTCATTTCACCAAATGATAGGCACTGCCCACAAATGGTGGGTTCATAATCAAAACCATATTATTCAGGACATATATCAATTATATAATCAATTTTGCAAAAGAAAAATAATTACCAACTATTGCTACGAAGGGACACACTAACGGAATGATATAAAACTGAATGGACGTATCTGAAGAACATAAGTAGTAAGGCGGTTTTATAATTTCAACATAATGCACCAATTAATAGGGATAGCATGCAGGAATTACTTTGATATTGAAGAGTTGCCAAGCTTTCATGTCAGAATCAATAGACATGTTAACTCGCCTAAATGAAGTAAAGAGTTAACTTTCCTTTTTGAATTGAATAGATGCCAAATAAACCAACTTATTTGGAATTCATAATAGACACACAAAATTGATCATGCAAACTATTAAAAAAGCCATCCACTCATTTCCACGTTAGTGGTTGACAAAGATTCAACCATATATAATAAATCTCTTTTATCATTACGATCAGGGTCGCCCTAAAATTTTGGATGCCATGTGCCACATTTTAAAATGATGCCCCTTTCATGAAATTAAAAAAATATATATTTCAATAATATTATATTATTGTAAATTTATGATATGTAAATACTGTTTATTTTTTTAAATATCGTTAATAAGAAAAGTAAAAATAAAGTTCAAAAGCACATACTTCATCAAATTTCATGTCATCAACAAAGAATCATTCAAGTTCTTAAACTTTTCGTGCAATTCCATATAAGGAAACATTGAAATCAGAAACATCAAATATCACGTGTAAACTTTGAAATACAACAAATCATGTAAAAATATTTCTTCACGCATTTCTAAAGCAAACTAACTAATTAAACTTTCGTTTTTAGCAAATCTTGTTCAATAGATATCAAAGTTAGGACATTCAATCGTTCTTATAATATAGTTGATTGTAAATAAAATTTTAAAAACTTCAGTTTTGAAAAATTTCTTCCGACAGATGCATCAATAATGCTAATTGTCAATAATACTTGTTATAACTCGTTACTAGGGACTGCCACGTGACCGTCAAAACTAAACTGTGGGTATCCAACCGAACTGCCTTGACTCCTATATACGCACTCCGAGGCACCTTTATCTGAGGCCTTGTGTTCATCCGAGGCCCTGTTTCTCAGCCGAGGCCCTTTACCGATGCCCAATTCATTCTGAGGCACCTTATGGATTCGAGGCTCTCCAGCACATGACGATCCACGTGCAAAGATTGAATTCATGATGAAATTTTTTTTCGAATGATTGATGTGACATTTGTAAAAGGTGTATTTGTATCTTGTCTTGTCAATGTAATAACATTAAATGCTTTGAAAAGTTAGGAAGGTCAACTAGATGGCTAGGACTTGATGCCTTGACTGGGGAGATGATGCCA
>CAIGRP010022027.1:0-12852 GCA_903798385.1 Fraxinus cuspidata | reverse complement strand
ATTCATATGTCCGAACTTACTATATCTCTATATAAATTTACACACATAAGAACGCATTTATTTATAGGAATTCAACATGATCGTATAGCCCATAATTATCTCTCGATCTCTTATAATGTCTATGTTAATTATTGCACGAGTTAGAATTATTGGTTACGGCCTTTTTTTTAATCCCCATTCTCTCTTATTTCTTTTTTTTTGTACGTGAATTGGCTGCACTCCTCTCCAACTGTCGGCTCTCCCTTTTGTAGGTGTGTGTGTATAAATATATGTGTGTGTGTATATATATATATATATATATAATAAAAGGCAAACTAACATGTTTTCTAAATGTTAGCCTTGTCTTTATATTAAATCTCAAGTTGCCAAATTTTGTATCTAATTAAAGTCCAAATTGAAGCCAAATTAATTTAATGCTTGCTTCCGCCATTTTGCATTCTTTTTTTCAGTTTTTCATTAAACATAAAGTTTTACTTATAAAATACAATTTAACATGAATTAGATAGAATTTAATTCAAAAGATAATGAAATATCAAGATTTAGCACCACGAATAAATATAAAAACTACATTTAGCATTCACCCCTACCTTCCATATTTCATTAAGCAAAATGTCCCTCTTCAACCATTTTTCCAATAAAATGATGATTTTACCCTTCTATTCAAATGAAACAAAAAGAAAAGAAAAGAAAAAATAAACTAATTGCAACCATAGTCCTAAAATTTTCAGAATATTGCAGATAAGTCCTAAATTCAACACCACCACCTCTTTCACAACCCCTCCAAGCCGTTACCTATAGAACCACATAGCACCACCATCTGGCCACCATGCTCGTCAGACTTCACCACCACTAGCCTCGCTTCACTTTCCATAACGTCTTCTCCCATAGTATTGGTCACAAAATCTGTCGAAAACAACCACATTTGCAGTCTAAAATATCAAACTATATAACCCTTCACGGCAACCCCACTTTCGGTGCCACCCACGATCACACACTACCATGATGGTTACCCCTCACCTTGACGAACCTATACATGGCCTCACATAAATCAAACCTGCCTCAAATCATTCTACAGTAATCTAAACATTCGAAGTGATAACGTCTATTTTGTCAAACTCTTCTCCTTCATTAGACATTCGACAGTGGCGACGTCCATTTTGTTAAACCCTTCTCCTTCGATTCATGCATTCTACAATACTAAATCCCCGAATTGGCATCAATCAAACCATCAACAAATTCAAACGACTATGGGTATAAATCTAATTAAACCAATTATCCCCCCAACCATTTCAATTTTTGGTTCAAAACTCTCCTCGAGCGTGATGCACGGATAGAACTGTCTGATCAAAATTGGTGGGTCTTAAGTGCTCAAATCCTCAAATTCGTTTGGGGGACGACGGTGGGGGAGTGAAGCGAGGTTGGTGGTGGTGGAGTCCAGTAGGTGTGGTGGCCAAAAAGTGGCTACGTGGATCTATAGGTGGCAGCTTGGTAGGTTGTTAAATTGGAGGTGTTGGAGAATCTATAATTTCTTTGAAATTTTTTAAAAACTTAAAGACTATATTTGCAGTTGGTTATTCATCTTTTTCTTTAGTTTTATTTGAATATGAGGGTAAAATCGTCATTTATTGTACGAAAGGATAAAAAAGGAGCTTTTGAGCAATAAAATGTGGAAGGTAGGGGTGACAATGCCAAAAAATGAAAGGTATTGACGTTTTGCACAATGACATTGAAAGGTAAGGATATTTTGTACAATTTATCTTAATGGCATCTCAAATATATGACTCAATCCCACATTGTCCGTTAAATTGTGTGTGGGCTCCAAACTCGATCTATATTTGATCTGTATTCACCTCTCATTTAAATTTACTAGTCGAAATTAAACGTGCGTTTTATGTTATTCTAAAATGTATTATAAGTGCTATAAAAGTAATATTTGAAAATGAATATTAATTAAATGAATGTGAATGTTAATTATTGAGAATTATTAAGACGAAATACAAGCATGAACAATGATTTCATATTATTTATTACTGTTTGTTGTTAGGTTTTTAATCTAATTCGCAAGTTTGTGAATAAAAAATACTAGATTTAATATGATGTAAAAGTCAAGGAGTAAGTTGCAAATATTATAAGTTGAATTGTATTAGGTCTAGAGTTCGAGGATGAAAAGATGGAAAAACGGCGCTGGAATTTCCCTAAATTGTCACCCTGACTTCACTCGAGCGGCAGAAACAGAAACATCGTCGCTTGCCTGCCGCCTTGCCCTTGCTTGAGCGAAAGGTTGTCACTAAGCTCTCGCTCGAGCCACTATATCATCCGAAAAGTTTTAATTCGCATTTTAAAGCTTTTTATCCCGTACATTCAATCTTAAACCTAGAGTATAATTACCAACACGTCTCTGAACGATTTTTTCAAAAGGTTGAACATTGAGAGAACACATACTGCTTCATCAAATTCATCTAGAGCTTCAACCTTCATTGTTCGACTTGTTCTTGACGGTGAAAACATCAAATCCACTTAATCCAAATACAAGACTGCTTACTTCCTAAACAGCTGGTAGGGTTCAGAAGATTTAGGGAAGGTGACTAGAGGTCTAGTTATTGTTGAAGAACGTGAAATTCTTCGTTGATCCACATGAGATAGACGAATTCAGAAAGTCGGGAGTTGGTGCAGGAGCACACAATCCAAGAGGGTTTTGAAAATTGCAGTCGGGAGTTGGTGTAGGGGCACACAATCAAGGAGGGCTGTGGGATTTGTAGTCAGGAAGTCAGAAAGTACTAGTGGTAGTCGTGTGCGACGAACTGTAAGTTTAAATTCGTTTATAGCTGATTTTTGACTGGCAAAGTGCCCGAAGTTTTTTTCAAGTTGGGGTTTCTCCATGATCGTTCTTGTGTTATTAACTATTTTCACATAACTGCGGTAGTTCAACATATAAAAATTAAATTGATTGATTAATCATCTAGAGATAATTAAAAGTGACTTGTTGCTATTTAATTATTAGATTTTAATTCCGCATAATTACATATTCATCCCCTCGAGGTGTAATTTTGGTCTAACCGCGTAATTTTAATTGGTATCAGAGCCATATTTTGATTTCCGACTCATAAATTAATCTAGATCAGTTAGTCACTATCAGTGCCTCCATTTTTATTTGGAAGCAACTATGTATACTGGAAGGTTCGAAAGTGCATTCCTTAAATCCTTAGATGAGCGTATCTAGCTTAGTGTTGTGAATGGTTGGGATGCACCTAGTTCTACGGTTAATAATGAAGTAATTTCCATTCCCATTGCTAATTGGACAAGAGTGAACTTAGATGAATGCAACGGGAATAGTAAAGTGCTTCATGCCTTGTTTATGGTTGTATCTGCAGAGGAGTTTAAGAGAGTGCTGATGTGTGAAACTCTGAAAGAAGTTTGTGATATCTGATGGAACCAAAACAGTTAAGTACCCTAAACTGCAGATGTTGACCTCTAGTTTTGAAGGAATTAGAATGAGGGACGATAAATCGTTCGATAAATTCTATGTAAAGTTTAATGACATAGTAAACTCTAGCTTCAACCTATGTGAGAAGATCCCCGAGTCTAAAATTATTCGAAAAGTTCTTTAATCCTTACTTGAGAGGTTTAAACCTAAGATTACAACTATTGAATAAAGTAAGGATACTGTTAAGATAGATGAACTTGTAGGATCGCTTCAAACCTATGAACTCACCATATCACAACCGAAGAAAGTTAAATCCATAATCATGAATACCATTAGGAAAGAAGAGAGTAAACTTACTCACGCTGAGACCCTTAGAGATGACAAAATAGATTATTTTGTTAACAAATTTTAGAAAGCGATGAGGAATAGAAGAAAACATTAAGAAAGGAAAAATGGTGTCCCAAGTAGGGTTTCGAAAGATAATCGTGATAAGAATAATCATAGGACTTCTAGTAAAAAAAACCCAGTTAGTTAGATGCCATAAGTGTCAGAGTTTTGGTCACTATATGAATGAATGTCCTTACTTTAAGAAGAATTTGAATAAAGGAAAGGGTAATGCATTAGCGATGACTCTGACTGATGAAGAATCAGATTCGAGTTTTCATAATGATACTCCTGGTAATGAGGATGAACAAAAATTTATAGCTTTCACGTCTATAGATAAAATTGTATCTGATAAGGAAAGTGAAAATGTGGAAAATAATGAACATATTGAGGACTCTAAGGAAGACTATGAAGATGAGACAGATATTCATGAGTCTTATCGACAGTTGTTTGAGGAGAGTCCTAAAATCAAGAAGGTCAATAAAACTGTACTAAAAAATGTTAATGAACTTGAAAGAAAGAAAGAGAGAGACTCATAGCTGACCTTCAGAATTCTACCAAAAATTTGAGTGAGTTAAAACTTATTAATGAGAAAGTAGAAGCTAAAGTTAAATAATTAACAAGTGACCTAGAAAAATCTTAAAAATCTAATACTCAACTTCATTTATTCATGAGTGGTACTTAGAAAGTCGATAATCTGTTAGGGATGAACAAGCTTGCTCGAAATATGCACGGTCTAGGATACGTTCAAAATGGTAATACTACTGCTAATACATCCAATGCCACGTTTGTCCCAACCACCAACAAAGTTAGGAATACTCTTAATCCTGAACCCAAGGGCAAGAATGTTTTATGATCGAGATCTACTAGACAACGTATGACTAATCGTCTTTTAAATCAACGACAACCGCCACGTAGTTTTGAACCTAGGTTTATTCCCACCTGCCATAATTGTGGTGCACTGGGACACATAAAATCTAGGTGTCATAAACTTGAGACTAGAAGTGGAAGTCAGGATATGTCGAACAAGGTTAACTTCCTCATCAATCAAGTTAGCTACTTAACTGCGATGATGGCTTCATCAACTAGAATTATTTTTACTTTTATGAAGGTTTGGTTTAAGAAGAGTGACCTGAGAGGTCATGAGAATTATCATACTCTTAAAGATAAAAATATCTTTGTACTTCTTTGATTAGGTGTTTAGGTTCATGCATGTGCAGTTCATTGAATCTATTCATTCTTACATGCATCTCATTTTTTTTTAATTTTTTTAAGGTTCTTGTTTTAAAAAAATTTTGTGCTACTGAATATTTCATGATGTTCTTAAATGTTGCGTTTGTGACCGAGTATGCATTCATCTGATTTGTAATGTAGTTTCCATTATTGATTTAGATTATCATGGAGTACTTAGTATATGTTTCTTCATGTACCATCTGCACTGCACACACTATGATATTGTTAGTAGGATTCAACTGCGTGTTTGAGATTTGGGATAACAATCAGATGTTAATAAGGTGATTTTGAACATGAATCGACCTATTTATTAGACTTAAGCTCAAATCTGTCACCAGTAATAAAAGACTCAATATCTTATGTTATTTTTCGACACCTATTTGACTCGAGCAATTAAGCCTGTAGGGTTTTTCATTATCTGGTGTTTATGGTCAACTGACTTGAGATAAATGGTCTAAAGCTCGCTATATGGATCATTTTAGTCACTTAATGGAGAAGAACATGTACTTAAGATGTAAAAAATAATATTGAGTTTAAAATATTGAAAGATGTAAAAAAAATTTGCTCAAAGTCAGGGGGAGAAAAGAAAATATCCATACAAAATAAGTTTTTCTTTATAGGTTCTAATGTGCTTCAAATGGTTTGACTCTCATAACTAGAGGAATACACTTATTGACAGTGATATTTAACATGTCATTTCTCACAAAATTAAGGTTTGGAGTCCTACTTAAAAATGATTAGTGACACTTTACACATATAGTCACATACAATTTACTCCATGTTAACTTGAACTAAGTATGTGAAAATTTTTTCTGTATATTGATTATACTTCTACATGTTAACAACTGCATTTTTTAGTTATTATATATTAATGTTGTACGTTTTTAATTATCAGTTCCCTTGTCATTTGCGACAAAAAGGGAGAGTAGTTAAGGCATATGAGCATATGATTTTAAGGATGATTTTCTAATACTTATGATATGGATGATTACATTAACATTTTTGAGCATATGATTTTAAGGATGATTTTCTGATACTTACGATATGGATATGCTTACATTAACATTTTCGAGCACATGATTTTAATTATGCTTTTCTAATGCTTATGATATGGATGATTACATTAACATTTTTTATTAGGAGGTAAATGACTTTTTTGTTTTAGCTAGATTAAGTTTTGATGTTTATTGATATCAATGTTTTTTTTTTTTTTTGGTGGTATGTTGGTTTATATTGATATTGCATTTTAATTTAGCTGGTATAATTTATAATTAACTGCTTGAATTTTGTTTATCCATATTAATGTTTCACGTGCTTTTATACTAGATATTTGAGTTGTATGTTTCAAAAAATAGGTTAGACAAAGGAAAAGCATTGATTGAAGGAGAAGAAGGAAAACAAATTCAACATAGGATGAGAGATCTCAAGAATATTGCTGCAAAGACATTGAGCCTGGATGGATATTCAACCAAGTCATTTGTCGAGGTTGTCCAAAAGTGGACCGGCACAACGCAATGCTAGTTCTCTATGGTTTTGTTTGGCTAGATGAAATGAATCGTAAGGGGTTGTTTAATGAAGCTTTTAATAAATTTTAATGGCATTATATAACAATGAAATTATAAATTTGATCTCAACTTTAACAATTTTGTAACTTTTCCAAACAAGCAATAAGAGACAAAAAGAAATTATCTTTTTCTTTTAGTGTGATAATCTTTCTTGCATGTTTTCGATTATCATAAGTGGAACTACAGAAAGTTACCTTAATTGAAATTAAATTAAAGTGTAAGATTACCCAATTTAATAATATTAAGTTATCCAATCAAATTAAATTAATGTAGAATTACCTGATTAAACTAGGGTGGAGTATAGTTACAGCAATGAGATTTACCCTAAACAATAAAGTATACACTCATAATTGCAGACAAACAAGGGAAAAATGATTGCATATCCAAATTTTTGGCTTTATTAATTTTTTCGTCAAAAGCATACTTTTTTTTTTTTGATGGGACATCAAAAGCATACTTGATTGTATATGTAGTGGTTTATACTTGTGTACGTGGTTAACATAGAATAAGGCTTAATAATCTAGACAAGTCTTACCTTGCACGTTATGGAATATTTTGGATTTCAAAAATAGATTTTATTTCCATCTACTGGTTCATCAACCTTCTTTCCAGGAGAGGACAAATTATCTGATTTTAGCACTAATTTAATGGTGTCTCAAATATATGACCCAATCCCACATCGTCAGTTAAATTGTGTGTGGGCTCCGAACTCGATTTGTATTCATGTCCCATTTAAATTTACTAATCTAGCATTTTGCGTTATTCTAAAATGTATTTTAAGTACTGTAAAAGTAATATTTGAAGATGAATATTAATTAAATTAATGTGAATGTTAATTATTTGAAAACTAATAACAGCAAATACAAGCATGAACAATGATTTCATAGTATTTATTACTATTTGTAATTGGGTTTCATGTGGTAAAAACACACGAATGTACACTGATGATAGCCAAATTGTTAGCAAAATAATTCATGAAAAATTGTTTAAGAGGTTAAAGCAAATACGATACATTATTTAATGTAAATGTTAATTACAATTAAAATTAATACTAGAGAATATATACGTGATAATGAATGTTAAATTATTACACTAAATGGATATAGTTTAATTTTCATTTAAGTGAAATTAGATGCATAGCTACATGAACGTGAATAATGAAATGTATTCTTGAATGTTAAATTCTAATTAACTTATAATCAAAATTAATAGCAGTAAAATGCAAAAAATGAAGATGAATATTAATTAAATGAATATTAATATTAATTAATTGAGAATAAATAACATGAAATTCATACGTGAACAAGAATTTTGCAGTATTTACTAGAGTTTATAGTTAGGTTGCATTTGATAAAAGCACACAAGGAAAATGAATTTGTCAAACGTGTATTGGAGTGAATAAAGAATTCATGATAATATTATTCAAATAATTAAATAAATTAAATACATATTGAAAATCAAACGTAAAGTATTATTGAAATATATATGTGGAAGCGTTCCGCCTACAAATACATTTAACAAACATTTTGACAAATAATCTAAACCCTAAAATTTATAAAAATCTAACAGTCTCCATCAATTACATCTGCATCGTCATTTTTACCATGAATCCATCTCTAAATTACTTGGAACCATTTCTATTTTACCTAATACGGATACTTTTGTGCATAACATAGCACAGGCAGCCTTGACCAGTATAAAATAAAATCTTATTTGTAATAGCATTCAGATGGGTATATGTGAGATGGAACCTATAATATCCATTTAATTTGTGTTTAAACCATTCTTGTAACTCAATCAGTTTTTTTCTTGAAGCAAGTACCATGAATCATCATATTGAAACAAATATTGAATGAAAACATAAATTGAAAAGGGGATTCAAAATTATTTATTTTGAATCGTTAGGCAGGATTTTTCAAAAAATGTAAGGAAATATTTTTGACAAGTACAGTAAACATGCGGGCACCTTTGATCTTCCTATCAACGAACGGATAGATATAAATTATGATCAATTTAAGTGCTTTATTGTAAATAAAGTCATAAATAAAATGGATTGAAATTCGAGAAAGACTAGCCAATTTACAGTACTTCCTCAATTCTGTCATATAATTTTACCTTCAAATTTTCGAGAAACTGAACGAAATTTCTCTGTGATGATCCATCCATGTCTAATGCACTGTGCGTGATCTTCCTTACTTTCTTCATCTCTAGCTTCAAATCATCAGAAGTTTTTCCACTCATCAACATGTTAATCTTCTGAGCAACTTCTTTCATACTAAGTTGCTCCCCATCACAAAGATTAATTCCAATCTTCCAGTCACTAACAACCAATTTCCTGTTTGTAGGTTGATCTACGATAAACGGATAGCAGATCAGGGGTACGCCATACCAAATACTTTCCAATACTGAGTTCCAACCACAGTGTGTTATGAATCCACCTACTGACTCATGTGAAAGGACAATATTTTGATTGCACCATGGAAGGATGAGCCCTTGATCCTTTATTCGATTATTGAATCCATCAGGCAAAATATCAGTTTCATCAGGGCCGGCAATATCTGGCCGGAGGATCCAGATAAAATTTACTCCAGTTAGAAGAAGAGCATTTGCTATCTCCCCAATATCCTGCTTATTACTCTGAGCAATGCTACCAAAAGAGATGTACAAAACGGAGCCAGGAGGCTTGGAGTTGAGCCACTGAGTGCAATCTGATTCAGACCAAAGGCTTTTTGCAACACTAATATTTGAGAAGGTAGTATCAAAATTTATAGGGCCAATTGCATAAGTTGGTCTTTTCAGATTAAGGGTTGATAGTGATTCTGATTCAAGTTCTTGGACCGTGTTACATAAGATAAAGTCTGCCTTCTTCACTTGCTCAAACCCCTTGATGACAATCTTGAGCAATGTTGTGGTTATGTCATCATCCTGGAGATATGACATCAAGTCACTCTTGCTAATTGGCTGAACACCGGGTATGTAATCTATTTGATGCTCAAAATCACCTAATAATCAAGCGAAAACGAATTGTACATGTTAAGCATTAGGCTTGTGCAAATTTCAAAACCCAATCCCAAGTATTGAAATTAAGGCTAGCAGCATAAAAATAGTATAAGGTAAAAGAAAAGGGCTCATAAGAGTTAGTTGTTAGCATAAAAGATTACAAGAGTCACTTTGAACAAGGAGCTTAAGCATGTTTCTCAAAGCTATAAGTATATCAAAAGTAGAAGTTACTATGTATTCTAATGTTGTTTTTTCAATTAACTGAAGTCTTACTTACTTTTTAAATTAACCAAGACATGAGTACGCTGATTATTATGAACAAACACACATATCGCACGTATGAAGAGCAGATCTATGACGACTGGAAGTCTGGATCAAGGATGTGCTTCACGATTTTCATTGATTTACTTATTTAAGTTTCAACTTACAAATTTCCGTATCCGGAAGAGATTATCTACTCTTCTTTTGCTGGAGGTTTGGTCTATGGCCAATCTCAGTTGTAGCTCTCTTTTCACTTGTTATTAATAAATTATTCACATAATATGATTGATTAAAGAAAACCAAACATAGGCATAGGCTTCCATCAAACTCCAAACTTTTAAGCATAGGCAAACATGGTTGAAAAGTAACGCACAATCATATAGGCCTAATTCATAGATGTTGGATGAAGGAAGAAAAGAAAGAAGGTGTGCATACCATTCCATGGGAGATGGCCATTTTCTCTGAGAAGATCCAAGTGATAATCTATAGCAAACACTGTAGCTGGTTCTGTCCACAGTGAAACATTCACCAGACTGTACTTTTCAGCAATTGCTGCTGGCCATGAATAGAAAGTGTCAGCAATCAGAAAATACACAGAAGATGGATCTGATTGAATTGTTTTTCCAACTACTTCATCAACACGAACAGGGAAATGCCGAAACATAGAATCCCAAAACTCGTCGAAGTTGAGATCCCGATCAAATTCTGGAGGAAACCCATCTGAAATCGTGCTGTAATGTATTTCCAGTCCAGATTTTCGAGCTTCAGTGAAGAAATCTATTTCAGTAGAAGAATTGAGGTTCTGGGCTTTAGTTATCAAGAGATGAATAAATTCGGTGTGGATGTAAGTAATGGTGAAGCCCTTTGAAGCAAGCTTGAGAGCAAGGTTGATAGCTGGGGTGATATGACCTTGAAAGCAGAAAGGAATTATAATGGCATGTGGCTTTCGTCGCCTCTCCTCCATTTTCCCTCTATCGACAGATCTTTCTTCTCGAGAGTGAGGTGAATTAGAGAGATCCGTTGAACCATTTTTTTTTTAATTGAGTTCGAAATCAAATTTTTAGTAGATTTTGATAGAAGTTGATGGAATATGTGATTGCAAAATTATTTGTGGGTTCTATGAAATATATGATTAACATTAATTGTTGACTTTGATTTATATTCAAATCTAAAATTTAATTCAAATAGGGGCTGAATAAAGCTACCACTATAAAAAAAAAAAATTTTTTGAATTATGTTTTAAGTACATTCCTCGTTGAGATCAAGTTTGACATCCCATCATGTGCAGAAAATTTGGCTATTGATTGGAAAAAATATTATTAAAATTAATGTACAAAAATATACAAAGTCATATAATGTCAAACTTAAAGTAAATGCAGCATAATTGAATTTTTCTAACATTCATAAATTTTAGTTTATTTCTCACTTCCACTATTTAATTAATATATTCTTTATTCATATCTGAATTTCAATTAATGGCATGCCTCAATTATTTAATCGGTTGTGCTCCATGTACTTAATCATTTATATAATAATTTTCATACACATGATGTGGTGAAATATAATTGAGTCAGACTTTCATAAATCAAATAAAAAAAACTTCATCACTCTCTTTTGACGCATTATATATATATATAACTTATTATGTAACTCCATTATATACCAGTAACATTATTATTATTTAATCTAATAAATAGTTAGAGAGGGAATATTGATAAGTCATATTTTGAGAATATTAGAAATTTTATCGTATTACCACGGATGACCAACACCAGCTTGAGTGACTGTAGTTTGATGAATAAAAATGAATTTCAATTTCCTTGAACAGTATATTAGTTATTCATCTGTCACTAGACAAGTGCTAATCACCACCAATAATACACAACATTATTATCTTGGATTAAAAGTTTAAACCAATACTGGAAGGTTAATTTTAGATAGGGGCGGCCGGCTCGGCCCTTACCCACCCGAGCCTGTGGCTCGTCCTTCGGCTCATCGCCCTATGGCGAGCTCGCCGCTCGGGGGACTTGGCGGCTCTGCTTGGCTCGTTTTTTGTTTATTTTTTTTAACACTATAGTCTATACTAAACCTAATATTAATATATATATATATACACACATTTTCTAAACATATTTGAAATATACATTTTTCAAAATATTTTTCTTTTTTAAAATAGTAATAAAAAATATAAATAAATCATTCTCCTTTATCCGGGTTTAAGACCGACTACTTCAATTTCAAGTAAGCGAAGTTAAAAATTGTACACGAACNTAATATTAATATATATATATATACACACATTTTCTAAACATATTTGAAATATACATTTTTCAAAATATTTTTCTTTTTTAAAATAGTAATAAAAAATATAAATAAATCATTCTCCTTTATCCGGGTTTAAGACCGACTACTTCAATTTCAAGTAAGCGAAGTTAAAAATTGTACACGAACAACTTGTTACGTGTACAATTTTTTTAAAAAAATTGTAAAGGTATTAAAATAAAATTTTGTGATGAATATGATTAAATTAAATATCACATACTTGATTACATGCAATTTCGGCATATTTATCTTGTAGTCAATAATAAGTGTCTTCCCAATCCTTCACGCGCATTAATACTTCCAAAATATCTTCTTTTAGTCGACTCCTGACCTCTCGGAGAGAACTCTCTTTTTTGCACTAAAAGCAGATTCCAAAGCTACAGTGCTAACCGAAAGTGTTAGTAGATCTTTTGCCATTGCAGAAATTACTGGCAATCGACGTTTATACATTCGCTAGAAATCAATAATCAATTAATTCAGCAAGCGAGGCATTGGACTATTACTCGATGTTGAATACATGAATTAAAAGACAAACTACTACTACTACTAGCAGAACCACATGCATATGCAGTGGAATCATATCTATATGAGTTCATAACTTGGAATAAATTTATAACTTCAAAGTAGTTATCTCCTATATTAGTGGGATGAGTATTTGTAGAG
>CAIGRP010022019.1:0-12127 GCA_903798385.1 Fraxinus cuspidata | reverse complement strand
ATGTTGTTCTCGTGAAATTTGAGGATAATGTTGTTTGAAATAGATTTTAATTTAAGAGAAGTTATTTTTTTAGTATTTGATGATATAAAAATTTATCAAGCTAGTCAAATTTGTAAAGTTTCACCTATTTGATGGTTTTGGAAACTACGATAGCTTGGCTAGTTAGACTACAAAAAGTTAATTTCTTGAAACATGATCTTTTGACGAAATATGAATTAGAATATGTAAAAAATATACTAGGACACTTGTCACAGTTGTCACGTCTTTCGAAATAAAATTGGTTAAACCCCTTAAGAAATAGAATTGACAATTATTTATCAAAGATACTTCAGTTTTTATTTACTTACGAGCGTTGTTGATATTTTCTTGCAAGATGATGATCTAAATAAGTAATAAAGTAGTGAGTAGAGTCGTACTAGGGAAAGGTCCTCTCAATACTCTAACGCACACACTGGTTATGGATCGAGCTATCTTCAGACGTTCTGAACCCAGCTCACGTACTGCTTTAATGGGCGAACATTAAATTTTGATTTAAAATTTAAGTGTTTCTTAATTAAATGGAGAAAACAAGTATATAGGTAAAAATCAACAAGGAAATAACTAGGATTCTCGATGACACTAATTAACCCTTCTTATGTTCAAATATTTCAATTTAATAATAAATTCATGAAAAAAAAAGATTGGATATTTTAACATGCAATCTCTCTATTTAACATGTAACAAATATGATGTAGTTCAACTCTAGTTAACAAACATAAAAATAAATCAATAATATCAGGGTTAGGGTAGGCAAGTAGGTGGCATGGGGTATGCTTTGGAGGCTTTGCTGAAGCTTTAAGAATTTTCTTTGTTCAATTGAAGAAAATAAATATGTGGGACGAGAAATTTTGTCATTTCTAAATTTTATCTGCATTTTGTTTTAAGTTAAATTTCAAATGCAATTTTGTCTTCCTATCTTTTTTTTGGCAATTTCAGATGGAACCTGCACTAAGGACTTCGATTTATAAAAAGTGGAGTCAACACCAAGTGAACGCCGACGGTCGCCCGTGTTGGCTCTGTCAGTGTTATCTTTTTAGCCTTTTTTTTTATTTTTAAAAGTAGGGTTTAGAATGATAATGGATGCAAAAGCAACAATTCTCTCTCAAACACAGAGAAGTATGAAGATTGAAATCTATGGGAACCATACTATGTTTTCTTTTCAATTTTCTCAAGGGTTGTTGAATTTGGCTGTTAATAATTGGGAAAAATAATCTGTTTTACAAAAAATGGTAACTACCCTTGAAGAATTCCCAATTTCTCAGTAAGGTCTCATTCTTCCCTTCCAAGCTGCTTTCATTTTTCCCCTTTAGCTAGCTCTTCATTTATACTACCACCCGATGTTCCTGTTTAACGCTTCTTTCATTGGAATTTTACAAACCTCAGAGTATAAATGCGATGGTTTACAAAAAGAATATAATGGAGATTTCAATCCACAACCTTTGCTTGGGCATGTTTAGTTAACGAATAATACTATCTAGTACCAGTAGCATTAGATCACTAATTTTTATGACTGCACTTTATAGAATGAATTAAATAAGTCATTTGACTTTACATCTAAATGAATTTATCATTTAATGCCATGTAATTGCTACATAAACTGATACTTAATACTAGTGGAGATAAATAACATTATTCTTAGTTAACCGAATGAAAATACCTCTGACAATATCTTTGCAAAATGAGTTTTGCTACTTTACCATAGGGGTTGACATAAGTAGCAAAACTCTTCGCAAATGAGTGTAACTAAAAAAATAAAAATAAAAAACATATTAAAAAAGGGTTGACATTGGGTCATCGTTGAGGGATAGACAAAATTATTCTCGATACATCTCCTATGTGTGCATTCTTGAGGTCTAATTTTCTGTTTGAAGTAAAAATTATTCTAGATTTCTATGACACGTCAAAGTCTGAGAAAAGTTGGTCACTTTCTGGTTTATTGCTAGAATCTCAGTATAATGGATTTGTTGTATTTTTTTCTTATTATTTTAGGTTGTATTGAATTATATTTTCAAATGTATATAACTTTTACATTTTAGTACATTTATATGTTGATTGGATTTTTTAATTATATATTAATAAATAATCTCGTTATTACAGTCGTCAACCATCAACAACTGTCCTAGCTCACTCGAGATCATGGATTCGCTAAAGATTTGAAGATTTCAATTCATAAATCATAGATCATGTTTACTAATTCAAAAATTAGAGTTTTTATTAATTAATTAATATATATAAAATAAATATTTTTAATAAATATAATAATTCAAAAATAAATTAATCTACCATACACAATTTCAATCCTCTCTCTCTCTCTCTCTAAACCTCCTACCTCTCCATTCTCTCTTCTCTCACTCTCTCTCTAACCTCTCGTTGACGATGAGGGTCGCACACGACGACTGGTGCAGTTGAAGATGTCCATAAACCCAAATAGCAACGCAACATAGATTTGTTGTGGATTGGGTGACGTCGCTGCGCGCGACATTGCATTAGCGAGGTGTTGGTTGTCGTTTCCCCACCAGCACTGAACATTGGAGGGCCTTTCCTCTATTTTTTTCTCTAGTCACAGATTGTTGTGTTTGTGGTGTTAGTAGTGGTTGTAGTTGTTGGGTGGTGTTTGGTTGGGTGGTTGTAGTTGTGTGAAATTCCAATGTTGTTTTCGATGGGCGATGTGGTGAAGTGGTAGTGATGATGAGTAGTATTTTGAGAGATCGAGGACAAAGCAAATTGTTGGGTCACAGAAAAGCTGTTTTTGGGGATCAATGAATCGAGAACAACCTATAGATCCGGTAGTAGATTCTTTCGATCTCGTTTCACACCAAGGCTATGACATGGAGGAGGTGATGGTGGTAGCGTGGGGTTGGGTTATTCGGTGGTCGTGGATTGAGGTATGGTTGGTGTCGATGGTGTTTGTGGTACCGATTGGTTTGTGGTGCAAGCGGTGGTGAATATAGTGCATTGTAGGTGGTGAATGCAATAGTGCATTGTAGGCTGTGGCGGTGGCGGTGATGGAGTGGCGGCTGCGACGATGGAGTTGGGACGATGTGATAATTATTTCGATGTTGAGACCAATAAATCGATTAGTTTGTAACCAATAAGTAGTATGTGAAAAGTAAAATTTTTTATTTGTGACTGAAAATAATTTGTTACCAATTAATTTATGACCAATAAATAATGTGTTGCCTAAAAATTTGTTAAGTTGTGATCAATAATTTGATAATTTGTCATATAGAAATAATTTGTGATCAATTAATTTGATATTTTGTAACCATAAAATAATTAGTAACTTATAAAATTTATAATTTGTGGCCAAAAAATAATTTATGACCTATAAATTTTTTGATTTGTGGTCGAGAAATAATTTGCGACCTACGAAATTTTGAATTGACCGAGCAAAAGTTATAACCAATTAATTCAATAATTTGTGTCTCCTTAATACATTTAATTAATAAATATATTTAATTAATTACTTTAAAAATAAAATTTAATTATATCTGATTTTTGAAATTTTAAATCTTATTTGTTAATTTAAAAATGAGTCACAGTTTTTTACTGGATTCATGGGTATGATAACATGGGACCCAATCTTATCAAGATTCAGGACCCTTTTTGATTTTACTAATATAACGCAGGTATAAGATTCCTTCTAGGGTTCAAATCACATTTCCAAAAGCTCCGATTTCCTCTTTTCTCTCGTGCTCTCCTCATCGCTTTAAGGTAAGAAAAAATTCAAATGTTCTTCTATGTCTGATTACATTTCTGTAGCAAACTATCTGTGTAATTATAAAAGATGAGCACAATTTTCTTTTAATTCGTTCTTGATTTCTTTCTTTCTTTCATTAATTCGATTGCTGTAAAATCTATATAATGCATAATTCTATCTGTTTTAAGTACATGTGAATGGTAATTAAAGTTTAATATCTAATTTGCTTTGTGTTCTAAATGCAAAAAATTGAGCTTCAAAAATGGGATTTAAGATCATGATTTAGATTCGTAACCTAATTTGCACAAATTTTTGACAACTTGGGTCGCAAATATAGTAAAATTTAAGCATTCCTTTTATCTTTAATTATCTTCAATTTCAAATTACGTTTGAGGTTTTTGAAAAAAAGAAGTAATTATGCCATAAGAAGAGAGGAAATTGTTATTTTTTAATTTTACTGGATCCAACTGTTTAATTGTTTAATTCATATAATTTTTTATATTGTAGGAATGCAGTTTTTATTTTTTTGTGAGTAACTTTGCTATGATAATCTTTTGATATTCTATTTTCTAATGTTTTATGTGATGTGTCAGTGCATTCAATGATACAGTATGGCCGAGATAAAGTCGTCAGGAAGACCAATTGATCAATTATTGGAGAAAGTTCTGTGCATGAATATACTTTCTTCTGATTACTTTCGGGACCTTTTGAGATTGAAAACTTATCATGAAGTGATAGATGAGATTTACGTTACCGTCACACACGTGGAGCCATGGATGACAGGCAACTGTCGGGGTCCTTCAACGGCATTTTGCCTTCTTTACAAGTTTTTTACCATGAAACTCACTGTCAAGCAAATGCACGGGCTACTGAAGCACCCAGATTCTCCTTATATCAGAGCGGTAAGCAGAGTCTTCGCACCGTATTTGTTTATTTTATTTTGGGGTCCAACTAACTGTACATTCTTCGAGACAGTGTCAGACTGTCTGACATGCCATTTGGCATGTCCTATTTTTAATGTTTTCTTATATTCGACATATGAGGCACACTACTTCTACACTTCTCAAGCGCTCGTTTAACATGCCATGTGGCATCAGTAGTAAATATAATCCTCAATTGTCTTGCAGCAAAGAGCCACTCTTCTGATTCACAAGATTTCACTAGTAATAGTCAAAACTGAATCTAAAATAGGTCTTAATTGTGTTGAAATAAAAGATTTTAAAAGATAAAGGTATTAATATATAACATTTTAATAGATGACCTTGATGTGTCTCTTAATTTCATGATAAGTTACATGCCGAGTCTATGTTATGTCATGCTCATATTAGTGCTTCTTAGTATGGTCACTCTTCAAGTAAGTATTTCGGAAACATGAATTTTTTTATTTTTTGTAGTGAGATTATGGACCTAATTTATTCTCCATTTTGTTTGTATGGCCAATTTGTTTGCTGGTGTGAGCCTTTAATTTGAGACTAGTGATCTCAATTACTTCTGCAGATTGGATTTCTCTACTTAAGATATGTTGCCGATCCAAAGACATTATGGAGTTGGTATGAGCCGTACTTAAAAGATGATGAGGTATGAAAAAGGTGCCTTGTCTGCTTCTTTTTGCTCAACTTTTTGTGTCACTCTTATACTTTTAAGTTCGAGTTGTTCTCATGTTATTTAAAGTAATAATTGATTATGTGCATAATGTTACCATGGCCTTGCCTGATGCAGTATTGGTGTCTTCCTCTAAATTGAAATTGGAAACTGGGTAATAAGTAAGTCAATTTAGATGTGAATTACTTACATGCTATTTTGGTTTATGGTTCTGGCAACTAATTAGGTTCCAATGTAGTCAAATATGTAGTCAAATTGTGATATTTGGTTGGAGTATCGATGTGGTTCTCTTAGAATGGACACGTCTTCCAATTTGTTTTATTTGTTTGTACTCTTTTTGAGAATATTCCCACTTAAGATGTCTCAATTCTCTTTTCTATACTCTCTCTCTTTTTATTTATCTTACAATGGGAGTTGAGACATTTTGGGTTGAAATGGTGTTTGAGGAACTAATGCTTTGAGATGCTTGTCTTAGGAAATATTTCTTGTTATCTTTAACAAAATCTTCCTGAGTTGTATTGGGGCATCTTCAAGTGCTGCACTGGTGTAAGCCTTGATTGTGTAATTAATATCGTGAATTTTGTTTCTTTACCTGCTAAATCTTACTTTTAACTTCAGAAATGCTAATGTAGAAAGCTTATTCTTGTGAACACTATACACATTGTAGGAATTCTCTCCAGGTTCTAATGGCCGAATGACCACGATGGGTGTTTATGTGCGTGACTTGCTTCTTGGTCAGGTAAGGTGCTATGCTTTGCCTTTGATTTGTTGGACAAGTTAAACTGCATGTTTTTTCTCCATGTTTATCCCTTTTTCATGCAAATCCTCGTAAAATACATTGACTGTTAGCATGTATATTTGGCATTTGACACACATTCCTTGTAACAAACTTTATGTTCGGCATGGTGTTACATCCACTTCTTGGTATATAATCTATTTTCTGATCTTTTTCAATCAATTCTAGTGCGGCCTGGTAATTATATAATCATTTCTATTATGCTTATCTTATAGATATTTATCATTTAATCATTTGTATATCTTTTTTTCTATTTACTTGATAGATATCTTTGGATATTACAGTAATCCACTAGCTTTTCTCCCTTTCGCATAATCAGTGCTATTCTCTGCATTGCTTAGTGCAACCTATTGATTGAGGTTTTTAGCATTATTATGCCAACCCCTTTGGTTTGACATCTAATGTATTCAGTTCGAAATGGCACTATATTTAGGGATAAACACTTGATCTATGTAATATTTCGATTTTACTGACGAATAAGCAATTAAGCTTAGCCTATACTTGTCTCATGTTTATAAATAAATACTCTGGTCACTTTTTAACCACACATTTCTAGCGATTCGCAAATGCTACTCACTTATCCACTACTCATTTCTATTTATTCATAATTTAAACATTTTACAAAACACTTCCCAGACATGCTTTTAATTATACTCTCAGTCTCTCCAAATGAAACCCCGTAGTCTTGAGCATTGGAATCACAACTGATCAACTAAAAATTATCACCCAGAAACCACCCACAACATCCGGGTAACAAGGACTGAAACAGTGTAGAGCATTAGGAACTCTTTTCAACTTATCATTCTTGTTCCCAAGTGCATATCCTTCTCACTTTAGAAATTTTTTGATCTCTCTAAGAATTGGGCTGTAAGTTGTCCTGGTATATTATTACAAGCCTGGATTACTCTATAGATTTGGAGAGCTACTTCATAATTTATCTTTTGTATCAGTAACATCTCGTAAATGTTGTTTGGAACATTTAGCAATACTATGTTTATTTTTCCATCGTATCTCACTTTCTATGCGATCATCTGACAAATCTGCTCCTTTTTATGTACTTCCCCTCAAGGTTTTCTAATTCTATATTACTTTGCTTCCACAAGTCAAAAAGGCTGTTAAAAGTAAAAATGGCGCCCAATGATGCAGAAATTGACGCAAAGGAAATTAGAGAGAAGGGAATAGAGAAGTAGAGATAAGAAAGGGGAAGCAGGAGAAGAGAGGAAAAAAAAAAAGTTAGAAAAGAGAGAAGAATTTAAGCGGAAAAATCTATACTAATCTTAACTTATCTACCAAATCCTATTTTAAATCAGGTTCTATATTTAATCCTATTTTTCCTAGAATCTCCGTCAAACATCTGCCCATAATATGTACCTCCTGCAATTTTTGATGTTTTTATAGTTCTCTTGCTATCTCCCCTTACCAAAATTGCTTTGTGTATAGGAGGTGATGAGTGGAGTTCATTATGATGTTTAGGAGCCATTTATTATGGTTTAGGGATGAGCTTGTTTCTGTTATTGGATGGAATGGCAGATAATGATTAGCTTATCCTTGTGGTTTATCTTTTAGATTATGGTTAAGGTATGCTATTATCATTGCATATGCTAAAGAATGTTCTAATAGTTAGATGCAAATATGTCTTCCCATTATCTTCTGCACTTTCATATAACTCAGAAATTTGTTTCTGACTGCAGTATTACTTTGACACACTTTTCCCCCGCATCCCAGTTCCTGTAATGCGAACTATTGTAGCCAATCTTGAAATTATGAAGCTACCTACTAAACATTTTGGTGTTACTGGTGAGACTACCCGTGGATCTGAGGAAACAGCCCGGAGGCCACCTTCCGTCAAAGCTTCTCTTTCTGTTTCCTTCGGTCAACGTGCTCCTCATCGTGCAACAACTAGGGATTCATCTCCTGTTCGCCGTACGCTGCCATCATCTTCTTATGATAGGGAAGGTGATTCAAGACGGTCCCCAAGTGTTCGTAGAAGCCAGAGCCGTGATTTATCTGATCGAGAATATTCAGACAGGGATAGAGGCAGGGAAAGAGGGGAGAGGGACAGAGAGAGGGATAGGAATAGGGATAGGGACAGGGACAGGGATAGGGATAGGGACAGGGATTATTCCCGCGACCGAGATAGAGATCAAGATCTAGGCAGGGACAGGGACAGAGACAGAGATAGAGATAGAGACAGGAAAAGGGAGAGAGACCGAGAACGCGGAAGAGACAGAGATCGGGGGTATGATTATGATAGAAGGCCCAGAGATAGCTATAGAAGGGATTATGAGAGGAGCAGCCATGATGGTGATCGTTACGCAAGAGAAGGTAGTTCTCATCAGAGTCGAAGCCGTAGCAGAAGCAGGAGTCAAAGCATTCACGAACGAAGTCGTTTGAGTCCTGCTAGAGATGTAAACAAAGAAAGGACATCTGCATCCAGTAATTTGGTACAGGGACAGGGATAGGGATAGGGACAGGGATTATTCCCGCGACCGAGATAGAGATCAAGATCTAGGCAGGGACAGGGACAGAGACAGAGATAGAGATAGAGACAGGAAAAGGGAGAGAGACCGAGAACGTGGAAGAGACAGAGATCGGGGGTATGATTATGATAGAAGGCCCAGAGATAGCTATAGAAGGGATTATGAGAGGAGCAGCCATGATGGTGATCCTTACGCAAGAGAAGGTAGTTCTCATCAGAGTCGAAGCCGTAGCAGAAGCAGGAGTCAAAGCATTCACGAACGAAGTCGTTTGAGTCCTGCTAGAGATGTAAACAAAGAAAGGACATCTGCATCCAGTAATTTGGCCAAGCTTAAAGATCTATATGGTGACGTGAGCAATCAAAAAGATAATGTAAGCAAAGATAGTGGACCTAACAGGGCTAGGGGTACTGAGGAAGTGATCAGAATTGGTGGTTCCTCTTGGAGGTAATCTTTTTTAATAATTTGAAACTAAGCACGGGATGAATTTGTTATTCAGATCTTCAACTACATCTCGTATCTGATACAGACTACCTTCTGCTGCTCATTTTTGCATTCGAAGCCGGATATCCATGTGGACATCATCTATGCTCACCATCTTTGGAGATTGAAGAGATGCATGTATATTAGTAGACAATTTCAGTAGATTATTAGCAATTTTTATTTCTCTTTTTATTGGTGTATGATATTGAACAGTTGAAAAACGTCCAAGTCAGAGAGTTAGGCTGCTACTAGCAGTTGAACCGCATCCTAAGTTGTCAAGGATGCTTATAGCTTGAGGTCACGTCTTCTTTGACAACGAGGTTTCCTTGGCGAGGTTGCCTCCAAGTATCACTTGTTGATTTAGCACTTATTTGTCTGTCAATTGTATGACACTTTTAATAGGTTCATAAATTCTTAGCAGTTTTATATTGTCTACACACTTTTATGGACTACGTTGGTGTGAATGTCTTATTGTTGTGTTGGTTTCTATACATGGTTGTACCGAACTCTGTAGCCTGACCTCGAGTATCTCATAGCATTATTTCAAGTTTCAACCCATCTCACTTTGCCTTCTATGGAAACCTTCTTGCTTGATAATACGTGTAGATGCCCCTAATAGGTCTGAGCTCGGTTGTTACCTATTGTCCGAACTTAAGGGTGAAGCTAATGCTCTTTCCCTAAACATTCGACTTAGAGCATGTTTGTGAGAGAAGTATAGGTCTATCTCCTTATATAAGTCAACCCAAACATGCTTATTAACTACAACTGACTTGAGATCCATTGGCACGTCGGCTTCGTAAGTTAGTTAATGTCAACTCATTTTTGTGTACAACTACGTATCATGTTAAAAAGTTAATGAATTGATGAAGAGTGGTTGTCTGTATGCCTTGTACTGTATCAATAAAAGTAATTAATTTACATTCGATTGTGGTATGAGTCTGCACATGTGAACAAAAGATGTGGCAAAATAGTTGCACTAAAAATACAGACCACGATATTAAACCTCGTTCATGACACGAGCTGTCCAACTCCATGGTCGTTCACAGTTAATTCCTCCTAACAACCACCACCATGCAACTTGGCCAATTGATTACTCATGTACACACCGTGGCCAGGCTTAGGCCAGCTCACCTGAATCAAGATACCTAGGTACCCAGAGACGAGAAAGGACATAGTAATCGAAATCGAAATCGGGTTTGAAACCAAACCTTTCTTCATGAGGATAGAACCAATGTAAATTTAAATCTCGATCCACTCGCAGGATTTAGGCAGTTCAGAAAAACACGACGACTTCTCTATGTTCGAGAATTCATACATGTCTAACTAACATGTGTGGGCAACTATTTTTCGAGTAAGAGCACATGTTTAGGTTCGATCCCAATGAGCAAAGAAATTGTAGGTTTGATTCTCTCGTGAGATTTAGGCACTCTAAAAATACATGACTCCTCTCAGTTAGAGAATTCTTACATCCCTTATTAACATGTAAAGATAGCTATCTTTCTAGCAAGAGCACATGTTTAGGTTCGATCTTAATGAGAAAAGAAAATGAAGCTCCTACAATGCATCTTCAAGGCACTAGGCACTCCGAGCCAAGAAAAGGACATAATAATCAACAAAATGCTTCCATAAACAATAATATCAAGTCTTATTCCTATTATGACAATTTTCAGGGATTTTAGAACCGGACCTTTGCTCACTGCTACTACAGGATTCAAGCCACGTGCTTTTCTTGCCGCCGCATCCGTTGTAGATGCCCAAAACTTTTATTTTGCACCACATCATGTCTTGAACCACAAATCACTGAATGCCTAAACCAAAAGTACCCTTTTGATATTTCTTTCATTTTCTTCTGCTTACTCTTCATTCCAGTCCCGCCGCCACTTTCTCCGACCGCCACCACAGTACCCTTTTCGTCTGAATCACCGATATAAAGCCCGCTGTAGTGCTGAGCATGACTAGACTCTATATACGAATCTAGCTGCCTTGATATCCTCTCTATCTCGTACTTATCAAGAAGGGAATTATTAGAAATACTTAATGTTGAACCAGATGAATCTGTAGTTTCTTGAACTTGTTTAATGGCTTGTAACTTGTACCTTGATGGTTTTGGAACATTCGTAAACCTCGTAAGATCGAATTCACACATAGGTTTCCCATCGGAGCCGGAGCCATGTTGGAACCATGCCCATGCAGCTGCTTTAACTATAGACAATTCATCGACACTAGCTCTAAGGTTTTGCTTTTCCATGGAAGTGCTGTTGATGAGTTAAGATGGAATATGTGGGAAAATGAAGTTACACGCTTTGGTTTTGAAAGTATCTTCTTTATGTTACCCTTGTGAGGGTAGGGGTGGGGTGGGTGGGGTGGGTGTTGAAAAGGTTGATTNGAAAATGAAGTTACACGCTTTGGTTTTGAAAGTATCTTCTTTATGTTACCCTTGTGAGGGTAGGGGTGGGGTGGGTGGGGTGGGTGTTGAAAAGGTTGATTTCATTCTAACGTCAGATTTGAATGGTCATTTAAATCTGTGGGTCTATAGGAGCTTGGGATTAGGTAGATTTGAGAATTAGAGAGGTTATGGAGATCAAATACACAAATTTATGGTTTCTTTTTTAAGATTAGAGCTAGGTCCACTTATTTACTACGCATTTCTAAAGTATGGAAAGGGGTAAAAAATTGTTCTCACGTCTAATCTTACATACTCATAATTGAACTAAAGAACTACTTAATATAATAAGAATACTAGGGTGACTTGATACGGAAACTTGATTTCCACGTGACTTGACACGCACCTATCCCATCCAAGTTTGGTAAGACTTTGATCGCAACCAAATTAGATTTTTGTATCAAAATTAGTGTTTAGTCCACCAAAAAAGGGCGCACCTGTGATATAAAAAGAAAGGTGTATTTTTGGGATTGGAGATCATCGAAGATTAGGTTGATACATAGTTAAAGAGATATGTATATATATGATTAAGCTCTACATATTTCTACATTATGTATGGTCAACATATAAACCACTTTTTGCCCTTT
>CAIGRP010022017.1:0-51554 GCA_903798385.1 Fraxinus cuspidata | reverse complement strand
AAAATATTTTCCCGAGAAAATTTAGCCTATCAAACACTGTAAAAGTTGGAAAATGGAAAATTTTCCATGGAAAACTGGCCAAATCAAACAGAGCCTTAGAGTTTTACCATCTTATTATTTTGAACAAGGAAATCTTCTATTCATCTATAATTTTTTTTTTCATTCGAACCTAAATAGTTTACATTTGAACTACTGAAATAAAAAATTAATTTCTTTTATAATTAGTTCTCAGATTGGGTATGGGGCTCAATCCAACAATTGTTTCCCTAATGTATACTGTTATATCTTTTGCTTGGAGGTAGCTATTGGGCTATTTGAACTGTTGATTATCTTTTCCTGAACAGAAAACAATACAACGTTTGATTTCCTCGAAGAGTTTTCATTTCCATGGCTGATATTTGTGATTACATAGAGCCCTCCGAGACAGTTGAGGTTTGTTATTCCAACTTTTATGAATTAAGTAATTTTTTAGCCAAGTCCAGTGGAGCATATGATAGCTCGTGGACCTTTGATATATTTAACACTCTTAACTGGCATAGACGATTATAAATGGTTTTATTACAGTTGCGAGAATGTAAAAACTGTTGGCATTTAGCAAAGTTGTTGATTCAGACCAGTTCTTAATCTGTTTGAACCTGCCTATTTTATAAATGGTTTTATTACAGTTGCGAGTATGTATCTTACCTCTTCTGTTATTATTGTCAGGTTGTCAAAGATAATTGTGTTGACCTGAGGAAGCCCCAACAGATGCTTCAAAAATTTTGGAGGCAGAATACGAAGCCCCCCTTTGATAACTTCGACATTGCAGTTCACGACTCTTCAGCAGTTAAACCGGATAATATTGTCTCAAAGAGAAGTGGAGGGAGCACAAACAGAAAATCTGCTAAATCAGCTGATTTAAACCCGATGGTAGCTATTTTGGGTTGTGGTTAGCTCTATCATAGTGGGGTTAGTGTTGTTTCATAGTAGGGCAACATAATTTAGAAACTGTCGCATTCCTGAACAGGTGGATAAAATTACTCAGAACCAGTGGAACTAGACCAAATTACGTAAAAGTGAATTATTTTTGGTTTTATAACCAAACTAAATCAGTCTCGTTCTTTGTTCTTATTCTTTTGGGCTTATGCGCACACATAGTATAATCCATGTGTACGTATGGTAGAAGCATTTTTGCTTCTGTATAATCCACGAAATAGTGTCATATGCATGGTTGAATAGCCCGTGTATACACATGGGCAAAACTCAAATTGCCCAATTTTGATTTCAAATTCAATTCATCTCATTTGTGTCTAGTTTATCACATTTCATCCATTTCATTAGACCCAAATTTAATCTTGAACAATAATTATAACATATACATCAATATTACACATGGTATGATTATGTGAAAATACTGAAAGAGTGATGAATCTAAATAATGACGTTGATTCCGACTTTTAGGTTTAATCGGGAGAAACGTAATACACTCACACAGCACAACATATGAAAACATAAAATAGAAATTGCACCATCTGTGTACACAGAAATAAGAAACTAGGTTCTGGTTCTTTATAGAAACCACTGATTTGGAAAAGAAAATCCTCCCTAATGCACAGATTCAGAATCCAACACAAACTAGTAGTAGTAATTAAAGACACCTTCCTCCGTATCCTGCATTTCTAAATAGTGCCTGCTTTACGTCTTCCGAACTTATAATTGCTCTCTCTTCTTTTTCCTGCACTAACTATTAACTATTGTTAAGTGTAAAGTCTCACATTGGACAAATACAAAAATAAAAGTCAATAATATATAAAGGTTTTAACATAAGATCAAACTTATTTATTGAAATCGTTCTATCTACACGACTACCTGAGTCGTCGTCTAAATATTTAGATGATTTACTAATTAATTACCTGACAAGAAGCTTGCATTGCAAATTCATTAAAGCAGCTAATGACACAGTGTTCAATGTGGAGGCCTAGTGCCTCTACAGTGCTCAGTGTTGATAGCAACAAGCCAGGCTTCCCTGCGCAGAATATCTCTATTCTTGTATCAACATCATTCCTCCTTTCCACATCAAACTGCATTCACTTTTATAACATTCAGTATATAACAAAAAATAATTAATAATTAAACTTATATATTTTTACCTTGGGTGAATTTCTCACTAATATTTCATTAGGCTTTGCATCTTTCAAGATGGTCAGCTGATTTGATCCCACATCAATTTCTTCTTGCAAGTTATCGATTCTCTCCAATAGCTCTTTCATATATTCTATAGTATCACCAAGTATAGAGGTTCTATCCATCTGTCAAACCACAAAAAAATGTAAAAAAAATAAAAATAAAGGGCAATTAGCTGGGCTTTGAACAACGAAAGATTTCATCTTGAAAAGTCTCAATTCAAAAATTAATCTTTGCCGACAAAAAAAGGGTAAACTTGCCTTGCTTATCTTGGGAACAACTGATCTGAGCATTGAAAGGCGATCATTAAGGCGCTTCCTTCGCCGTCTTTCAGCCATTAGATTCTTGGAAGGCTGACCATTAAGCTTCTTCACCTTCTTATTAATCTTTGTTTCTGGGCAGAATACGGTGCCCATGTTAAAAGTAGTGGGCACCTGATCAGCTACTTGAAACGGTTCGACTTTACATTTATCCAAATTCTGATGAAGAATATCATCATTCCCAAATAGAGAGTAGTTAATACTGTAATCTTGTTGCTGAGGAGGGAATTCAAGTGGAGGTGATAAATCATCTCGAAATGGGCTGTAGATTTCATTGAAAACTGAGCAACTCAGGCTCTGATCAACAGGTGGAGAGTAATCCTGAAAGGAAGTATAAGAAGTGGTTGCTGGATTTGTAAAAGTATTAAAATCCATCCATTCATTACTTCCACTGGTGCATAATTCTTGATTCAATTTAACCGCGTCAGGCTGACCTCTTAGACCTAGTAACTCCTCCAAGAAACCATATTGTTCGCTATACAACTCCATCTCTCTCTCTCTGTCTCTCTCTCTAAATAAGTAGGTCATACAACTTCATAAAATGAAGTGGCATATATATAGGGAGGGATAAGAAGAGTGGAAGTTCTCTATCCATTATAGTCATTAATTACTCCATATTTGTGTTTTTAATCAACTATTTATGAAATTGACGAGATGAGATCTACCGCTCTTATTTTACAGTCTCTTTGACTGCTTGTTTACTAGTTTTCTATTATCTTTTTACGGATTAAAATCAGATTTTTAGTAAATTTTGATAAAAATTGATAAAATATATGATTGAAATGCTGTAATCCTCATGAAATATGTTATTCAAATTAATTGTTAATTTTGACTTAAATTAAAATTTTAATTTTAATTATTACCAAACTTACGCATTTTTTATACATTGGAAAATGATATCTTCCTATTTATTATAGAAGATGAACTATCTAAGATGTGAAAAATTTAAAGGAGGTTTACAATTTTTTAGTTAATGGTCTTTCGTATGTTATTCATTAATTATTAGTTGTTGCTTTTTACTGTTTTTTTTTTTCTTGTTTGTACTAGTGATGGACTAGGAACTTAATTGTGTCGTTAGTAGACGTGTGTAGTTGTTTTATAACTTGCACTACCATTTAGTTTTTAATTTCTTTCAAAGTGGATTTCTTGTATTGCCTATTTGACGTATCAAAAGCTTATAAAAATAAAAAATAAAAAATAAATCACAAAAAACTATAACTTGTTGATTTGTAAGATCGAATATGAAGATAGAGATAATAAGGAAGTGGACAAAAATTCTCGACCCATAAATCCAAAATTTAATTATGTTGTCGTTATATTAAGGAATTGAATGATCTTGATTTTTATTTTGTTTGATTCAAAAATAGAAAATTAACAAACAAGATAGGCAAGATAAAGAAGAACACGCTTTACAAACAAAAGCAGGTGGGCGTTGAAATGGGAGATGGAAAGGTAGTAACAATCAGAACAAAACATAAAGAAATCATGCAACTGATTCATAAAGAAAATGGAAGGGTGGTGACAGTTAGAATTCAAATAGGTCCAAGTCAAAATCTGCATACAAATCAAATGTACAATGCTGCCGCTATTCACTATAGTTATGAATATTGTACCAACTTGGGTAAAGATCGTGGAGATCATGGCGAAAAATTGAACTTTCCAGAAAATGAAGTTATTCTCTTCCAATGGCATGTCTGAGAAGGGCGAAACTTACTAGAATTTTTGATACACAGATTCTGACTATAGCAATCACATGTGCGGAGATAAGTACGCATTCTCCGAATTAATCACAATACTGTAAAGTTTGGGGATAATTCAATGATCTCTGTTATGGGCAAACAAAAAGGGTAACTATATAAGTGTTATGTTTTAGGTCCAATTGATTTTAGACGTAAATAATTTTAATATGATTGATGCATTTTATTTATGACGGATCAATTATTTAATTAAATTATTATTCTGATAACTTAAATTAATAGAGCCCTTAGATTCAAGTTTTGACGATTTATTAATCACAAGGAGTTGTGATTGTGATATACAAATTACTTATGATTGAATCTCAAATTATTCACGATCGTAAGTAATAAAGATATATGGATATCGTTATTATGGATATATTAGCATGTGTGACTTTTTTACTTATGAAGTAAATAGTTGATCTTAAAATGTAAAGATATTTAAATGGAAGTGTAGATGTTTTGTTAAAAGCACCGCGGGCGTGGTGTGATCATAGAGATGCTTAATTTCAGAATCAAGGCTTTTATAAGTATTAGTATGAGCATACTTTGTAAAAAGCAGAGATGGGGATTTGAGGGGAAACTATTTATGGTATGCTTATATGTAGATGATCTTATTTATACTAGGAATGATTATGCCATAATTGAAAATTTTAAGCAGACTATATGATTGAGTTTTATATGTCTAATCTTGGAATAATGCATTATTTTTCTCGACATGGAAGTTGTGATGGAATTTTTGTTCCTCAAAAAAAGTATGCTACAGAAATTTTAGACATGTTTCAACTAAAAATGCAATTTTGTTAACACACCAGCTGAAAGGGGTGTGAAACTTAATAAGGATCCCGGAGGAAAACGTGTTAACATCATTCTTTACAAACAAATTGTGGGATGTTTGATTTATTTGACTGTAACTAGGCATAATGTATGTTGTGAATGTCCAAGGGAGATGCATCTTCTTGCTACCTAGAGATTGAACTTTGATTGTTCAACAAGGGAAAAATGTTAGATTTGATAGTAATTATGTTGGAGACTTGGATCGGAAGAGAACTTCACTTTATATTTTCATGTTAAGTTCATGAATTATTGCGTGGTCGTCAATTTATTCTTATCTTATCGACTACCGAAGCAAAGTTCATATCTGTGACAATATGTGTCTGCCAAGCCATTTATTTAAGGAAGATTCTTGAAGAGAATCATTTCGAACAGTTGGACCTATTCAAAATTATTGTGATAGCGGTTCAATAATCACACTTTCCAAAAATCCTGTTTTACATGGAAAAAACAAGCACATCGATGTAAAGTATCACTTTGTAAGAGATTTGGAAGAGGAAGAAGAAGAAGAAACAATTGATTTGATTTATTACGGAGGTAAAGATCAAGTTGCTTACATATTTAGTGAACTCCTGAAATTGGGTGCGTTTTAAAAATTACTGAAGTTGCTTTGTGTTTGTATATGAGAAGACTCTTAAATTGAATGTATGTAAACTTTCGATTTTAGGGTGGGATGTTGATAGTTTCTTAGTTGTAGGTCTTTTGTATGTAATTTATTAATTTATTAGTTGTTATTTTTGCAATAGTGTTCTAGTTTTACGTGCAGTTTAATTAGTGAAATTAAAAATATTGTGTTCTACTTATTTTTCTTAACATTTTTCTTCTCCCTTTAATTATAGAATTAACCTTTTTTTTTGGTCTCATTTCATTTAACAATGGACATGTCAAATCGAAATTACAATGGAATCTTCTCTTCACATCTCCCATTCAATCTCTCTAGGTGATTTTGTGTCTTTTTCACCGAAATTTGCTTATGACCATACAGACAATATTTTAATTGGGTTATCTGGAAAGGTTTGACCCACATGTCTGTCTGAACCGAAAAGGATGGAGATAGCATCATAGACCTGTCAGATTCTTTGTATGCATAAACTTATGCACTATTAACTTCCCCATGAACACAAACTACTACAACCTTGACCCAACAAAATTGCATACAGACAAAAAGTTTTACAAGAAATTGATGAGTTGGGGTCCCAATGAAACAAATTGGCTTTGATTGATTAGATGAAATTTTCAAATGAGTTGGTGAGGCTGATTTGTTTCTTATCTACTCGGCCTAACATGTTTAATTAATTAACAATAAGTAATGATATTGTCACTACAAATTTCACAAATTTTTTTAATCATAAAAATGATATTTAAATTGTTTATCCGAAAAAAAAAAAATTCATGATTAACTTGTTATCTTCATATATGTATGCATAAAGTTCTATTCATCAGGGCTCATGACTTCGACATCATTCTATTTTTTAACCTATCTAAACAAACTAGGAATTAATTAAATTAATAAAAATAAAAGTAGCGAGGTATCGCATCAAATAATTAGCTAGGCAAATATATACACACACACGCATATGTACTATCATAGTATTTCTTAATCAATCATTTTGGATTATGTTAAATGTCTCTTCCATTACAAGAATATACGAACACAATATATAAATTAAACAGCAAAATTTTGCTGAAACGCTCTGCAAGAGCTTAGACATTTTAGTCTTCTTACACTATTTTTCTTATCAGCCCTAATCTGCTTCATTATAATTTTTTTCAAACACTTAAATTTTTAGATATATAATATGATGTCACGTAAATGTCTTGAGATCAAATTTGATTGTCAACCACATGTAAAAATTGTGCACTTTTTAAAAATAAAAAATGGTAAGACTCTCTAGTCTAAGCATAAATAAATATAATCTTCTCTAATTAACTAACAATAGTTAGTTTTTTAGATGAAGTGGTGCATCTATATTATTTATTTCTAAGTAGTTAAAAAAATGTTTACTATGTGGAAGGTATTACGTAAACGCAACGTCTACAAGGAAGAATCTGAGCTATATGAGTAATCAAAACTATCACTATAAATAAAAGAATTAGAAGTCGTATATACTAATTCTATGGGCAAATGGTTGTAATCAAGCATTAAAAAAGAGTAATAGTACTGAAGAAATAATATTTTAAGGACCACTAATTATTTGTTCCACGAACAACGGTGACGGGAGGGCGTAGCGTAGGGCATGCCTGTTGCCAGCTTAAGTCAATTAATGGAACTACAAATTAATTCTGGTAGGGGCACTTCCTCTTTAAATTAAAAAAAAAAAAAAAAAACCTAACTGAATTTATATGAGGTCTTAAAAATTTAAACCTACTAAACCCCGCTTGCCGAAAGTCCAACACTGGAAGCATTTGCTCTTAATTTTTCTTCTTTAGATTTATTATCAATTTAAGTCCACTCTTACTTTCCCACTATTCTTGTCAAGTTAAATATTTCTATTTCACATATGATATACTTTTATATGAAAAAAGTATTTATTATTTACTTAGGTGGTTGATATACTCATTATTTTGTTAACCTAAAAAATTTAATTCAAACATTTTTTACCATAATCAAAAGTTCAAAACCGAATGGTTGGACATAGGAAGAAGTACAATGAAAAGGAAAACGAAATGAAAGAAAAGGAAAGGAAATTTTTACGATAGGGGTAGAGCTCAGAGCAAACCAGGGGGAACAAGGTATGACTGGGTTAAATAGATGCAGGTCAGTTTTGTTATTATTATTATTTTAATATTGCTATCTTCATTTTGTTGGGAATTAAGACAACATTCTCGATTTTTTACAGGATTTTTGTTCAAAGAATTTAATTGGAAGCTAGAAAAAAATATATGTAAAGATGAAAAAATAATAATATAAAGAATTCTTAAATCGGAGAAAAATCACGGGCAGTCAAATACATAAACTTTCACTATAAGAAAAATTTGCAACTATATAGAATCTCTCACGCACCCCAAACCCTCAACATACTCCTAAATCGGACAAGGCGAGAATACAAACGATCCCCAAGTCTCATCCCAAGATAATCATAACTATCTCACAAATTGGGATAAATAAAATATTAAGAGGAAGAATATATATAGGGTCACAAAAGGAGGGGAAATTAATTTCTAATCGATGTCAGATTTCTAAATAGTTCAATTACAACTAGAAAACTAAAATTCATATATATATTTGGCATACACAAATACAATCCTATGTAAATTGGACAATACTAAGTCAAAATTTCAAATACATTTTAGTCTCGAAAACAATTGATATGTATTGTACGTTGATATCGATAAAGTCATCCAAAAAGAAGAAAGTGATGGGTTAAGGAGGGCATAGAAATCTGGGATCAATCTACAAAGCTACCTTGCAACTCGATCTTGAAAAGTTAAGAGTGACCGGTCAACAACGTACTAACCTACTCGATTGGTGCAACCTGAAAAAGATAAGAATTATGGCTTACGATTATTGAAAAGTGAATCTCATTTGTTGATCAATCATTAGAGAAACTTGATTGATTCACCAAACTACGACAAGGAAGCTTATCTACAATTACGTGGACAAGATAATAAATAAGATTAGAATATCACACTTTCTATATTCCTACCTTAAAATCAAGAAACTTCAAGGACGCGATAGTTAGAAAGCGGAATAAGAATTATTAGAAAAATAAAATAATTTCTTTCAAGAATTCAAGATTTTTACTAGATGTTCACGTATGTTATAATCAATTAACATAGATTTAAAATTTATCTAAATCAATATCATATTCTTAATCTTAATTACGAACTTCCGACTTTTGATTTCAAGAAGTTGGTGCTTCCAAACTTCAAGCCTTCTATGGTATTTTCAAAGTGTAGACATCAATGTGGGCACCTTTTCAATTAATTCAAAAAATTAATTCTAGACTGGAAGGATCGATAAATAACAAAGAAAACAAGAAAATAAATTTTCAAATTTTTTTTTTCGCCATCTTCACTTGTGAATTCGACCCCCATAGTGCCTGTAGATATAGCAAAGTTTTAATCCAAGTCCAACTTTAATTATCCCAAAATTGATTTAATTGCTCATGTAGTTCCTAAACTTTAATAGAATAATAATTATACTTTTAAAGTAATTGTAATTAAGTCGAAGACTTTATAGGACTATCATGGAGACTGGATGTATGTTGTTTCATGCTTCAGTAATTAGATCATGTCTAATCGACCTCAAACAAATCAATTTAATTATAAGTCTTTATTTTTTCACTAAATGCAAAAGATTGCACACTCAAAATATTTAAAATTACAAAATCTAATGCATCTATAATATTATTCTCTTACCTACAATAATTCAGATGAAATATCAGTGATCAAGTAGAATCTAATTCTCCACACAGTCATGATATAAAATTAAACTTGATAGGTTACCATTCAATACACTCCAAATATACTAGTATCATCGCTAAACTATTTCTACAATAAAGAAAATTCCTAACTCAAATAGTGAATAAGTCAACACTACAACCTTTCAGTACAAGCTCTCAACCCTCATATATTGGTTGCTAACAATTTTATTTATGATCGAAATATAAATTATGTCTCAGTGCTTCTTCAAGCAAGTATCCAACTTATATTATTACAAGTAATCATTGACTATTTTATTCACATGCTTAATATTAAATTAAAAAAGTAGTAACACTAAATAAATAAACACTAAATTTATTTATTATAACATTATTATTTTACAACAAAAAAAAACTATACTATATAGGCACACAACCCAATAAATCTCCTACTTGTCCTATAGTATATGTATCATGTCTTTCAACCTCGTGCCTTACAAATGTCCATCGAAACCTTTAGGTGACAAGATTTTAGTAAACGAGTTCACGAGGTTATCTTCTAACAACAATCTCACTCACAATCACATCTCTCTACCAACAATCTCTCTCAAGAGATGATATTTTCTTTCTATATGTTTAGCTCTCTGATGACTCTTCAGTTCTTTAGAATTTGTCACGGTCTCACTATTGTCATAGTATAATGTCAAGGTCTTCAACATCCATTAAGAATTTCTTGAGCCACACTTTCTCTTTAATAGCTTCACAAGCTACCATATACTCGACTTTTATGGTGGAATCGACAGTGTTTGATTGCTTGACCCACAACCAAGTATAGACAAATGATCCTTATGTAGGCTTGCAAGTGTCTTTATTAGCCTAAAAAGTCTGATTTCGTATAACCTATCAGAACAAGATCTAGTTAAGTGTAAAATAGCGAATGGTTGTTCTCTAAAGGTACTTAAAGATGTGTTTTACATCCAAACAATGTTCCTACCGAGGATTAGATTGATATTGACTTACCTTACCAACAACTTAATAAATATCAAGTTTAATGCACAACATTACATACATGAATCTAACTAGTGTCTACGCATAAGGTATTCTACTCATGCGCTTTATCTCTTCAAAAAAAAAAATTTAAGGAACTACTCCTTAGAGAGTTGAATTCCATGTATAAGGGGCAGATTATACCTCTTAAAATCTTGCATGTGAAATATAACAAGTTATCTTGTTAATATATGAAGTTTGGGAAAGAACTATTTGTTTTTTCTTTCGATCTTTCAAGATCTAAATACCTAGAACATGGATAGCTTCACCCAAGTCATTCATATGAAATTGTTAGACCAACAACAATTTTCGAGATGATAACACTCCCACATCATTGCCAATTAGTAGAATATTATCCACACAAAGCTCTGAAAAATATAGTTTTATCCTATATCTTCTTAAACAGGTGTTCGTCAAAGTTTTGATCAAAACCATATATTTTAATCACCTCGTCAAATCTTTTGTTTTAAAATCTTGATGCCATTGAGCCTATAAATAGACCTACAGCTTGTAAACTTTCCTTTCATGACCACATTCTATGAATTCATATTTTGTATCATATAGATATGATCCTTATGATTTCCATCATGGAATTCCACTCTCTGAGGAGTAGTTCCTTAATTTTTTTTTTTTTTTTTTGGAAGAGATAAAACGCATGTGTAGGATAAAGGGCAGATTATGCTTCTTAAAATCTTCAAGGGAAATAAAACAAGTTATCTTGTTAATATATGAAGCTTGGGAAAGAACTATCAAGTCATTAATGTGAAATTGTTAGACCAACGACAATTTTCAAGATGATAACACTCCCACGTCATTTCCAATTAGTAGAATATTATCCACACAAAGCTCCGAAAAATTATAATTTTATCCTATATCATCTTAGACACAGTGTTCGTCGAAGTTTTGATCAAAACCATATATTTTAATAACCTCATCAAATCCTTTGTTTCAAGGTCTTGATGTCGTTGAGCCTATATACAGCTTGCAAACTTTCCTTTCATGACTACATTTTATGAATTCATATGTTGTATCACGTAGATACTCTATTTATGATTGCCATTAAAAAATGAGAGAATTGCAGCTAAGGTATCAAACCTTTCATTTAGTAGTAAACTCAACACAAACTTTTAATTATGCTATCGTAAGTACCAAACTTCTAAAAAATCCATAGCTCAAATTCAAAATGATGGTTTTCGTTAGTTTGACAGCAGAAATTGTCAATTGACCTAAAAAAAATTAAAAATTTAATAACTTTCTCCAAATAAGGCCAAATTGGATCAAACGGGGTCAAAAATGAAAATATCGGCCAAAACGGTCGGACGTCCAATCTGAGCATGCGGACGTCTGGATGCTCATTCAATTGGTCGTCCAAATCCCCATAAAGTTTTGCAAAATATCTTTTCACAAATTCGTGAAGGGCGGACGCATGGTTGATGCATCGGTCGATTTTTTATCATTAGATTTCATATGCATAGTGAATATTTTGGTTGTCCAAATTCAAAGGCGGACGTCCGATTAGTTATTAAGTTCGATAGAGTATTTTGATTTTAGAGCTCTATAAATACTCTCACTCTTTCCATTCTTTAACAAGAGTTTCAAGAGCATTAAGTGAGATATATTGTGAAAGAATTTTTTGAAACTACATTGGACTCATTTTATTTATTATTTCATATAAAAAAATTTAATTGATTCAAACTCTTTTCATCATCTTCATCAAAGTTTTCCATTTCTCTTTTTGTACTTGACTTATTTCTATCATTTATAGAAGAAATATATTTTGAAGAATAGTTTTGAACTTACATTGTATCTATTTCTTCTATTTCTCTATGTTAAAACTTTGATTAATTGAATTAAACTTATAAAATCATAATATTTATCAAAGTTTCTCATCTTTCTTTTAGTACTTAATTTATTACCATTATTTATTAAAAAATAGATATATTTTAGAAGATTTTTGAACTTAAATTGCATTTAATTCTTCTTCCTCTTTTCATTGAAAAACTTTGATTGATTGATATTCATTAAATTTTTCATCTAAAACACTTGAGATATCATTTGTTATTATTTATTGAAGTGTTAGTATCTCTGAGTACTTAATTCTTTTGTATCATTTATCAAGAAAGGAGTTTCATTTTAAAATCATTTTCTTATATTTGTGGATCATATTGGGGTCCTGTAAAAATCAATAGTGTGGGTCACATTGAGGTCCCATAAAACTGAATATTGTATAATCATCGATACTCCTTATTTGTAAGTTACCAAAAGTATTGTACTGAGTTGGTTTATACCTTAAGTTAATCAATATAGTGAAAAGACATTACTCGTGCTAGAGAGCTCAGTAACGGAGGAAGTAGATCATTGTTTTGTATCAAACCTCCATAATTATATCGTTTGCATCTTCTTTTCCATTTTACTTATCACTTTCGTATTTGCGCTTATTATATGAATTAATCTATTTAGTCTTTACTTGCTTGAATTTAGATTAATTTTTCGAAAAGGTTTTAAAACTAATTCATCCCCTCCTGATTAGTTATTCTTAGGCTATCTGGCTTTTCATCTGAGCTGACTCAGGTGTATTGCACCTGACCTTCGCAATAGATCATTAGTGGGACGGCATATCAGTTTTACTGAGGTCATATTTCTGACTCCTCCTCCTCCTCCTCATCATCATCTAGGCTTATAATCATATTTGAACGTACTGTAAGCTATATTAACTTAAATTTCTAGATAAAACAATTTAAAATAGTATTAGAACCCAACATGATAAACGACCAACTTTTTTGGTCAAAAAGTTTAAACAGACAATCCAATTTCAAGATTATTGTTCTCAAACAAGCCAACAACTTAAGGAGGAATGTTAATGGTAATGAAACAAATAAACAATGTAAAAAGGTTTGAGCTAGTCTTGTTCACAAGGTTTACATTTTAAGATATCATTTCAATAATTAATATGGTTATAAATATACATGAAGTTTTTGTATTCAAGTTTTATTGTCATTCATTTAATGAAATTGTGCACATAAAATTTCTCTATATATCAGGGATATGCTAAAAACAAAGTTTAAATAATATATATGGAATTTTTTTTATTGTCTTAAACTTTTAGATAATGTCGGTCGAACATAAATTTTATATCTAGGTTTTGGTTTTCATAGCGCAAACACCCACCATTTTCATAATTTCACAAAAATTATTCCCTACGTACATGCACCATACAAGTGTTGTGTTGGCAATACTTCTATGGTGCTTTTTGTGAATTTTGACAAGAATCCATAATAATGCACCAGCTAGAATTCCGTAACAATTCTATAAAAAAATTTCTGTATTTTTAGCATAACTCATTTCACAAATTGATCGAGCTAAGCCATCAGCAAGTAAAGCTACGTAGGCATGTAATTGTCCCCCGGGGCATAGCTCAGTGGTGCAAATGATAGGAGTGTGGTAGTCTCTGCTGAGCTGGCAGTCGCAGTGTAAGGGTTCGATTCCTACCTCTTACAAGATATGGAATTGGACTTTTTATGGGTACTAGTATGACAACTCCTTTATTTTGGCATGTTGAGACACATCGCGCGATTTACCTCATTCACAATGCTTTAGGGACGGGGCACGGCTTTAATTGCCGACAGAACGTGGCCAAATTCCAAGTAGAGGCTACAACCGCAGCGGCTTTTATGTCAGACCCACTGATTTTGGCGCACTCTCACAAGCTGTGAGCCCATAGATTGGCTCTGTTTCTTTTCTCTCTCACTGCCATTTTGTCTGCTAGTTGTTTGCTTGTTAGCTTATTTGTCACGAATAGATTTTTACTGCTACTCTAATATATACAATACAAGTGTCAAGTATGTCCTGTCCAGTTATGGAAACCCATTCCCATTGTAATAAAATGAAAAAAATTGTTCTATTGGGGTATAAAAAAATACAACCTCTTTCATACACCAATATCATTGCGTTCATTTTTTTTTTTTTGATCGGTCAATGCATTCATTTTACTACTACTAAAGTTGGGGTTAGCAAATGTTTGGAAGTCATTATAGTCGTTAAATAGATAAAAATCAAAGTTGATGAGTAGGTTGCAATTGTAAATCTTACGAAATATATGAAAAAAAAAAATTGATCAAAAATACTTATAATTTAATCCTCCCAAGTTATTCCAATTTTATAATAAATTTTAATTTTTTTTAACTACTCACTATATTTATACAGTTATTTCTCAATCATTGCAGGATTTTAAAATTTGCACGTACTTTAAAAGTTTTTTTCCCCTATCTGCCACTTTAGATGATATGAAAAAATTATTTGTTCGATTTGCTATGAAATAGGATGATATAGATTGACAAAAGGAAACAACGTTAAGAATATATTGAGAAATGGTGTTTAAAATATAGTGGTCATTGAAATCTTTAACCGACTAAGTTAAGCAAAAGTATTTTCATTTTGAACATTACATAAACTTTCAAAATGTATTCGGAAGGAAAAAAGAGCTTCCTAATCTATTTATTTTTTTCAACAAAAATCGAAAACTTTAAAGATACCCTATGCGGAATTTTAAGAAACTATATGCTATATGAATTACACTTTTATGGTGGACTTTGTTGTGAGCTTAACAAGGAAATTACCTTATTGTGTACTTCAACTAAAAGTTACTAATAATTTTAGCCCCTATTTGACATTATTTACTTTACTTTAATTTATATTTCATGATCATTTTCAACTATACATTCACATAATAAAATATTTTACACGCTAATCCAAAACTTTTTCCTACCTTTTAAACGCACATTCTCTAAAAAGTACAATTCAAAACAATGTTTTCTAAATTTTGAGGATGTCAAACGGGGGCTTAAAATTTAACTGCTATTAAACATCAAAATACTAAAAAATTATTAGAGTTTGAATTATTTTATAAATTATTTATTAAATTCATAATAATAAATTATAACTTTTAAAGTTTTCATAATGTCAAGTATCCTACTTTTTTTTTCTTTTTAGAAATTCTACCTACAGTATTACGTGTTATTTATGGTTCCCATTTTGGCACAATGTAACACTACATTACCATAAAAAAATATTACAAGGCTAAATTCAATCATTCATTCACTACAACAATAACTTTTAACGACATTCAATATAAAGCATACCGAAAAAAGGCGTGCATTTACGGCATTCATTTGTGGTATGCATTTTCACGCCGCAAAAAAATAAATTAACGGCGTGCATTTCCTTTTTCTATGACATGCATTATATATCGTAAAAAAAACATGAATATTTATGACATGACTTTATACGATGTTCACATGTATAATGTAAAGGCTTTTTACAACTGCAATGCACGTCGTAAAAAACAAACTTTAGTGTTGTGATGGTATGTTTTCTCTTTTCCCTCTCTTACTTTCTTATGAAATCTTGCTCATTGGCCTTGTATGGGTGTCTTTGAGCTAGAATAGTCTGAATTTTGTAATACAGACACTAAAGTTTGTGTGTTTGTCTATAGAATGAGACGCTGTCCATTCAGAAGTCATTTTAACATTAGCAGAAAACGAGGCAAAACACTTAACTATGAATCTGATCAAAAGCCCCTACGTGTCAGTTAAAATGAACAGTAATGTGTGATTTACACCCTAATTTATCCACTATTTGATTTTGCAAAAAAAAAATAAAAATCTTTTAATAGATTATAATAAAAATTGATGATTGTATAGTTAAAAAATTGATAAAACGATGTAGATTCAATTAAATACGTGGAAATTATCAATTAAATGTGTGAGTTTTTGACTCCTTTATTATATCCTGAACTTATATGGATGATCGACTTCGAAGATAATTACTCCATATTTCATATTGCTGTTATTAACCGACAAGAGAAAGTCTTTAGTCTCATCTACAACACAGGAGCTATTAAAGATTTATCGTTGTTAAAAAAAGATCTGCGAAATTAGCGCCTGCAGACAGGCTCAATAGTGTGTCTGGAGCAGCTCTTTAAATGCAGAGAGAGATATTGGGGTTTTAAGGTGAGAAATTAACATGACTACCTAATCCCCTTTCCTTTCCCCTCAAAGAGAAGAGAGACACTTTATAGCATGACGGTGAATCGTATCATTTCTTGTTTTTCTTGAATATATATCCACGTTCATAAAAGACTCCAATCCACTATTCTACGTAATACAAAAATTAGTTAAATGTGTAGATTCCATAAAAATAAAAAAAGTAAACTTAAAAGAGGTCATTTACACTTTTAATCGCATAGTATAATGTGGCGGTGAATAATTTAAATGGCATTCAATTAAATGAAAATCAAAGAATACTATAATATTATTTTTATTCTAAATTTATACATAGTTTTTGTACAGTCTAATATTTTACGCCCAATGATCTATATAAAGAAAAAAAGGACGTGTTCTACCATTTACAAATACAGTTTGATTATCTTGAATCATGTTTAATAATTGTAAATTTACTACAACTTTTTTTTTTCTTATTTAAATTTTTGCTTTACAAAAGACTAACCGGGAAACTGTCCAGAAAGCAAGAATATAGCCAATTTCTTGTCTTATTTTTCGGCATTAAGCTAAGCCAAAACATGTGATGAATTAATAAAAACATTTGTGATACAGTGCATGTAAATATTATATATAACAGAATGGAAGCAGAAGCAAACGATTTCTTTGTGTATAACCCAAGTTGAATACATGTTTTGTTTGCTTCCTTGGATTATTCCTTTTCAGTAGAAACAAGAATTGGGCTCAGATTTAAGCCAATGGTTTGACAGCTAATTACTTAGGATGGTAATTAGGGAGACTTTCGAGACGACTGACAAGGACCCGATCGAATTGAATTGTAAAACCGGCCGGCCATCGCGAAAATCTGAACCTACCCCAGTCAGGATACAATGAAAGAATAATAAAAGACAAATCCAAGTGGGCCACGGGAAGGATTTTTTTGAAAAGCTCAGTGATTTAATTATTACTACTACTCCTGTTGTTGTTTTGTTGGACATAAAAGACCATCAATAGGCTTTAAGAAATCATCGTTGTAACCCCATGCCCCATGAAAATAGGGCGACACCCAAAAACTTCATAGTAAAATGCTATATGCCTGCCCACCCCCCACCTCCCCCTCACAATAGGGGCTCATGAATTTTTTATTGGATGTGGGACCCCTTTTTTTGTGAGAGGAGTGTACCTGTGTACAGATAGCATTTCTCAACTTCATAAGGCCGGGTAAATTTATTGCAGCCTTAACAAAACAGGTGAATTTATTGGTAAAAGCCCGAGCGCTTGTGGCGAATCAGTCCAAACAAATCTAGTTTGTGAAAATTATAGGGCTAATCATGCTATCGAGAAATGTACGTTGATGACAACTCCAAGGTGGAAGCAACGTTCAAACTTCAGATGGCTTGAGAATCAACATAGATAGTTCTAACAACCCTCAACGAGAGAGAAGACCAAGTTTGTTAGAAATAGTGAGACCAATTATTGAAACCAATAGGCATCAATAAGGAAGCAAGAAATCCAGATTGGTCAAATGGCACTAGAACTTTCGAAATGTACACCAGAATCATTGCCTAGTAATAAAAGACCTAAAATAAGGAGAAAATGATGGCAATAAGAATTGTAGAAAGTGATTATATTGAAAATCATCAACTAAGGGCAGCTATATTCGAACACGTGTACCTCCAATCTCATTCTCCTAAAGATTTCGAAAGAGGTCAGAGGAAGAAAATATTTAGGCCATAACTATGAGGAGTAGGATATAACTACTAGAGATTCATGTAAATTGCCCAATAAGAAATATGAACATGAATTGGTAGAAGAGGCCATAATTGAAGAAAAATCTACACATACAAAAGATGATCATGGGATAGCATCGAGATATCTAATGACGAGACTTAAAGTCCAGTCAAAGCTATGCGCCTCCCATTCTTTTTTTAAAGGCTACACAAGATTGACACAAAATTAGAAAAAATCGTGAACATTCTAAAGAAACTCCACATCAATATCCCGATCATCGATGTAGTAATATCAATTTCTAACCACTAACTTTTTTTGAAGGATATGCCAACCAAGAAGAGAGAGCTTTTGAAATTTGAGTTGTGGCGCTGATAGAGGATTGCTTTTCAATTCTGCAGAACAAAAGCCCCAAACTATAAGATCTAGGAAGTTTTAAATAACCAACTTCAATTGAAAATACTTATTAATTTACTGCTTTTGTTGATGCAGGTGCTAGCATAAATCTAATGCCATTATCTGTTAACAACATGAAGTAGGGATTAGGTGAAGTCAAGGCAATAACCATATCATTGCAACTTGCGGGTAGAACAATAACACACTACAAGGAAATGTTGATGACATACTCATCAAAATAGGAACCTTACTAGTATTTTGAACTTTCTTTTATGAAATTAGAAATTCATATAAATGAACAAAAGAATATGCATCAACATGATATGCAATTTATGAATTGAATGAATTAATTCCAATCACATGGGGTCAAAATATAGTGGTCCAAAAGTTGTGAATCAAAAGACACGACTTAATGAAAAGATGTGTCAAGAAAGACATGTCATGTTGGAAAATGCATATCTAAAGAGACATGTCTCTACAATGAAAGAATGTAACTTTTTGTGTTGACCTATTATTGATCTCATGTTTTGATTATAACAAACAAATTATTTTATCTCTAACAATTGAATAAAGTCTTCAAAGCTATTGTGGCCAAGTTGATCAATTGAAGACAAAATGATTGCTATCAAAAGACTCGCAACTTACGATCAAATAAAATCGAGATGAAAGCCAAGCAATCACATCAAATCAATCGAAGTATTCACGACGAATCAAGCATTCATTGAAAATATTAGACTTAGATGCTTTGAATCCATATGTAAAGGTAAAATGTTTTAATTCTTAGCAATGAATTACTGAAAGCTCATAAGTTAAATTTTTATACACAAGATAAATTATTCATAAAAACGATTACATAAAAATTATTTTCAATAATGTGACAAAAATCTTCACTTGATTTTTAAATATTTTACCAATGACACTCATTTTGAAAAGTTAAGTGTATATGTTCTTCAAAAGCCTACACTTGTTAAAATAATTAAGAAAAGAAAAATTCGGAGAATTTGTCCTACCGGACGTCCGTTTGATCCAATGGTCTAATTTTTAACCTTTTTAATTTTTGGGGCACAACGACTAGTTCAGTCATCTGGTTTAATGGCGAACGTCCGATTGGGTTGTCCAGTTGAGAAGAAATTTTGGCGTCTTAACTGATACAAATATTATTTCTCTCTATATTTAATATAACACCCTTAAGAGCATTTATATGAGATATTCTTGAGCAAAGCTATATTGATTCATCTTATTAAATCATTTACTTTGAAAAACTTTTAATTAAATTAACTTTTGAAAATCGAAAGTTTTTCTCATCTAACACTTGAACTTCGTTCATTGCTATTTATTAAAGTGTTAGCTTACTCATCAAAGTTTTTCTTACCTAACACTTGAGTTTCATTCATTGCTATCTATTAAAGTGTTAACCCATTTCTTTCTTGGTACTTAATTTGATCATGTCATTATTAAGAGAGAAGTTTCAATTGTAAAATCACTTTTCTATTAAATTTGTGGGTCGTATTTAGGTCATGTAAAGCTTAACGTTGTATAATGATCCGTGCTCTTTGTTTCTAAGTCGCAGAAAACGTTGTAAAGAGTTGGATTGCACCATAAGCCAATCAATATAGTGAAAAAGCCTTGCTCGTGCCAAAGGCTTGGTAACGGAGGACGTAGATCATTACTTTGAATCGAACATCTTTAATTATATCGTTTGCATTCTCTCCCTCTTACTTATTGTATTTATGTTTGTACTCACTATTTGAATTTTTATATTTGGTCTTTACTTTTATTTATATTAATCTTTCGAAAAAATTTTAAATAACCAATTCACCCCCTCTTGATTAGTCATTCTTAGGCTATCAATTGATATCAGAGCGATATGCTCATTTTAAGATTCAACAATCTTGAGCAATGGTTAACTACAATTTTCAAAATCTTGAGTGATATTCTACTAACCGTCATCCTTTCTTTAATGGCACGCATCATAATTATTAGAAAGTTAGGATGATGATATACATTCAATTAATAGATTATAATTTATGAGAAGTTATTAAATATGGTCCTTATGTGCTTATTAATAGTATTAAAATTGATGGCAAACCCATTCAAACAATTCCAAAATCTAGAGAGGAATATGATGAAGATGATAAAATAAAATTATCCTTGAATGATAAAGCCAAAAATCTACTTTAATGTGCCTTAGATAAAAATGAATTTAATCGCATTAGCATGTGTGATTCTGTATATGACATTTGACATGCATTAGAAGTTACTCATGTTGGAACTAGTAATGTAAAGGAAACTAAAATTAATCTCTTGATTAAATAATTTGGAAACTTCTTCATGAAACAAGATGAACATATTGTTGACATGATTACTCGTTTCGCAGTATTGTTAATGGCTTCAAAGTGTTTGATCAAAAATTTACTAACGGTAAACTTGTAAGTAAAATGCTCAGGTTACTATTGGAAGAATGGAACTTATTAAGGATGTTGATAGAAAATACCAAATATATCAACTCATATCATTTGGAAGAACTTTATGGCACATTGATGATATATGATCTCAACAACGTCGAGACTAATGAGAAAACGAGGTAAAACAAAAAGAAATCAAAGGAGCCTCCCAAGCGCCAAATTGTTCTTAAATAGGCAATCGAAGAAGAAATTACAAGTGAAAATATGAGTAATGAAAAACTCGATTATCTAGTCTTTCTTGTAAAAAATTGGATAGAATTTTGAAATAATCGGAGATTTCAAAAGAAAGATGAAAATGGTGAAGAAATGAGCAAGACAATCATTTGCTATGATTGTGACAAATCCGGTCACAAGAGAACCGATTGTCCAAACAAAAAGAGAAATATCAAGAAAAAGATACTTCAAGCAACATGGGATGAAAGAAACGATATTGATTGTGATGGAAATGATATATGCTTCATGGCAGTCGAAAATGAGGTAAACCCTATTGAAAAATGTTCATATGGTGATTTATCTACTTCTTATGATGAAATTTTTGAGGAATTTGAAAAACTTACTCTAAATCACTATATATTTTTAAAAAGAAGCACTATTTGTTGAAAAGTGAAATGAAGAAAATTTTAGACACTAAAACGGAAAATGTTGATCATGATTTATTATATAAAGAAAATTGTTCTTTAAAATAAAAGGTTGAAGACATGATAAAAGTTATTTATAAATAAAAGTGAAATGAAGAAAATTTTAGAAACTTAAAAGGAAAATTTTGATTATGACTTATTGATTAAAGGAAATTCTTCCTTAAAAGAAAAAGTTGAAGATTAACTAAAATTATTTATAAATTCACTCAAGGTAAGAATAATTTTGATTTAATGCTTGGTGATCAAAAGTGTGTTTTTGATAAAGGAGAAATTGAATATAAAAAATCTTCGAAACGAAAAATTTCCAAAAATCTATTTGTCAAAACTTCATTGACAAATCCGGTCACAAGAGAACCGATTGTCCAAACAAAAAGAGAAATATCAAGAAAAAGATACTTCAAGCAACATGGGATGAAAGCAACGATATTGATTGTGATGGAAATGATATATGCTTCATGGCAGTCGAAAATGAGGTAAACCCTATTGAAAAATGTTCATATGGTGATTTATCTACTTCTTATGATGAAAATTTTGAGGAATTTGAAAAACTTACTCTAAATCACTATATATTTTTAAAAAGAAGCACTATTTGTTGAAAAGTGAAATGAAGAAAATTTTAGACACTAAAACGGAAAATGTTGATCATGATTTATTATATAAAGAAAATTGTTCTTTAAAATAAAAGGTTGAAGACATGATAAAAGTTATTTATAAATAAAAGTGAAATGAAGAAAATTTTAGAAACTTAAAAGGAAAATTTTGATTATGACTTATTGATTAAAGGAAATTCTTCCTTAAAAGAAAAAGTTGAAGATTAACTAAAATTATTTATATATTCACTCAAGGTAAGAATAATTTTGATTTAATGCTTGGTGATCAAAAGTGTGTTTTTGATAAATGAGAAATTGAATATAAAAAATCTTCGAAACGAAAAATTTTCAAAAATCTATTTGTCAAAACTNATTATTTATAAATTCACTCAAGGTAAGAATAATTTTGATTTAATGCTTGGTGATCAAAAGTGTGTTTTTGATAAATGAGAAATTGAATATAAAAAATCTTCGAAACGAAAAATTTTCAAAAATCTATTTGTCAAAACTTCAAACACTCATCCTTCAAAACTATATGTAGTCATTGCAATAAAGATGAACATATTGCGTATAATTGTCTAACCAAAAAGTGGCTACACTTTGAAAGCAAAAATAAGTGGATTCAAGAATTCAATAAAACTAACTACCAATGACCCAAACTCGTATGGGTACCAAATATCAAAATTTGAATTATTTTTGTAGGAACCAAAGAAGATGAAGTGAAAATGGTTCTTGGATAGTGTATACTCAAAACACATGATCAGGGATAAAATGTTACTATCAAACTTCAAAGTAAATGATGGAGATCATGTCACATTCAGAGATAATGCAAAAAGAAAAATTATTGGGATCAGAAATAATGGTAATAATTCTTCTCATTCTATTGAAAACGTGTTATTGGTAGATAACTTCAAACATAATTTGCTTATTATTAGTTAATTATGTGATAAATGTTATCATATTAAATTCAATTCTTCTAAATGCCTAATTAAAGATGCTACATCGAAATAGATAATATTTATATGGAGTTGTAGCAAGGATGTGTATATTATAAATATCGAGTTTGAAAGTGATGAAATTTTTTTATCAAGTTTGAAGGAGGATACTTGGTTGTGGCATAGGAGATTAGATCATATTAACATGGATCTTATTTCAAAAATTTCCAAAAATTATTTTGTCAAAAGTTTTCCAATTTAAAGTTTGATAAAAAAAAATTGTGATGCTTGTCAACTTGGTAAACAAGTAAAAATCTCATTTAAACCCAAACTATATTTTTCGACTATAAAACCACTTCAACTACTCAACGTAGATCTTTTTGGACATTTTAGAACCACTAGTTTGGGTGAAAAACAATATATCTTTGTTATTGTTGATGACTTCTCTAGATTCACTTGAATTCTTTTCCTAAACCTCAATGATGAAACCTTAATACTTTCAAACACTTTTGCAAAAATGTTCAAAATGAAAAATAATACTCTATTACAACCATTAGAAGTGATCATGGTGGAGAATTTGATAATCTCGTTTTTGATAATTTTTGTAATGAAAATGAATATGAATATAACTTCTCGCTCCTAGAACTCGTCAACAAAATGGTATAATAGAAATGAAGAATCGCACATTGTAAGAAATAGCTAGTAACATGCTAAATGAAAACTAAAACTCCATATGAGTTTTGGGAAAATAGGATTCCAATATCGAATATTTTAATGTTTTTGGCTGTAAATGCTTTATTTTAAATACAAAAGAAAATTTGATTCAAAATTCGATATTTGGATCATTTTAGATTACTCATCGACTAGAAAAGCTTATAGAATCTTTAACAAAAGAAATATAGTCGTTGAAGAATCTATGTATGTTACCTTTGATGAAACTAATGCTCTTGATCGTGAAAAAGATATTACTAATGATGTAGGATTGGAAACCCCTTTCGAACAAATGGACATTCAAGACCGAAGTAAGGAAGATCCAAAAAAGGAACACAAGGAAGAAGCAAACATTCAACAAAGTGAAGTAGAATTTACCGAAGTGTTAAATGATCCCACTCTACGAAAAGAATGGAGGTTTGTTCCCTCTAACCCAAAGAACTTATGCAAACATTCAACAAAGTAAAGTAGAACCTACCGAAGCGCCAAATGATCTCACTCTACCAAAAGAATGGAGGTTTGTTCCCTCTAACCCAAAAGAACTTATTGTTGGTGATCCATACAATGGCATTACTACTAGAGCTTCTACTAGATTTATGATGATTTGGTTGACTATGCATATAGACATCGATCAAGTATTGAATAAGTGATAATTAGTTTTACTTGCATTACTTATGAACTATTAACTTATGAATTGTCAAGGAATTTAAATAATTGATGCAAGTTCAAAAGTTATCTAATACTTTTGTATTTTTATTTGTTTGGTTGTGTGTTTAGTAGATACTCTTGCTCGTGAGAAAAAAGAGTTTAACTTTGGGAATGTGATAAGTGCACATTATGTACTTATTTAGGGCTTATTTACTGAATCATTTATGGCTGATTAAGTGAATATTTATTTAATTTTTTTTATAAAATATGTTAATTAAAGGAAAAAGTCAGTTTGGATGCACTTGGAAAAATTGGTGAGAAATATGTGAACTTGGATCGTAATTGGAGTTGATTTGAAGCATTTAAAGATTAATGGGATTGAAATGTAATAACTGAAAGTATTAAGGGAGCAAAAGAACAAGTTTCGGGAGTTAGATTTAACAATTGAAAATTTTGGAGACTAAATTATAAATTTCAGAACTTTAAGACGAATCAATTTAAAATGATTACTAAGGTTTGGGGATCAATCGTGAAGATTTGGAAGTTTGGCATCAAAATTGAAGTAATAAAAGGACCAAAGTTGGGCCAAAACTTAAAGAAAGAGCCAAGACTGCATGGGAAGGCTGAATTGGGGATCAACTTGAATGAATTTGGAAGATGGTAAAATTTAGAATCATACTATCACATGGGTTTACACCCTATAAACAGAAAGTTTTTACTTATGACCATGCGTTTGCATGTTTGTACCCTGCGACATCATGGTTATACGAGACAAAAATTATTTTGCTTCCTATTTTGATTCAATCTTTTCGAATTAGGCACGGATTTTAACCTAAATGTTGGCTCTATAAATACATACCTTAGTCCAACAATAGAAGGAGTCTTGTGGAGTTCATTATACACATTATTTAAGCCATGAGAGGCTCTTTATGTCAGAAAATCCATTTTTCTTATTAGAAGAGAGCCAAAAAGGAAAGCTTTGTACCATAGTTTCATAAATCCATTCAAAGCTTTGTAGAAGATTGTTACAAAGAAACATCCAAACTTACCTTCGTACATGTATTTCTTGAATTGAAGAAGAAGAAAAAGAATCAAAGGGAGTTGATCAAGGAGTCATTGAAGAGATTCAAGAACCTCAAGATTTCTTTCCATCTTCTTTTCAATTATTCAATTTCAAGTGATGTTGTATCAATCATTTTGTAAACGTGCAATTAATTTGATGATTAGCTAATTGTATAGTTACTAGAATTCCTAATTTTTGATATGTAATTCCTTATTTTGACATTAATCTGTGTGTTTAGGTTTGAATGACACATGGGAACTTAATGCCTTTCAATTAATCAACTACTAATTAAATTTTCTTGTGATTTCTATTGACATTTGAGAGAAGGAATATGAATCTTATATGTAGTAAAAATCATTATAAGAGTTCATTAGGGGATATATATATCGCTATACTTTGTATCTTTTGATGATCATGTGATTTAATGTTTCTGTGCATGTTCACATTTTTCATAGAAAAATAGGAAAGTCACATGTGAGGATATATTTAATTCTTTTCAAGAGAGTTCATTAAACAAATTAGAAACATTGATATTCATATCTAATATGTGTCTGAATTATGGGTTGATATTAAAATGAATAAAAGTAGGAAGATTCGTGATTCTAGTATTTATCAATTACTTGAGTTTCATATAGCTTTCCCATTAATTATTTAGATTAGTTAATTTAGTGTAGAATCTAGGTTGTTAATATAAAACTACTCTCAACTAATCTTGATGTTCGATTAAAGTTGGCGTTAATTGAAAACTAGATAAGTACTTAGTTCTCGTGGGAACAATATCTTAATAAAATACTTTATTATTTATCTAAGATACAGTACACTTTTGGAATTTTATCAATCAAAAGACATTGTACTAGCGATGATACATAGAAAAAAGTTCATGTCATAGGAGACGATATATAAAAAAAGAATGATACCTACAGTGTAGAGTAAAAACTAGCTTCGAAAACTATAAATATTCCAAAAGTAGAAAAAAAAAAAAGGAGAGAAACGCACTACAAGCGTGTTCAGGTAGTGGTATAATAATTATAAGTATTGTCTTTGTCCGATTAAGTCATGGTCATTGATTAGGAATTTGGAGATTGGTTGAGTTCATATGAAAATAAGCCATACTTATTTAGTTTGCCTTTCGGGGAAAAGAAAATTGAAAAATTAAGAGGGTAATACATGTGAAAAGAGTGATATATTGTCGTATTGGGGATTTGGTTTTGTTGGAAAAAGGTACTATAGGAGTACAAATGACCAATTCAATCATGTTACATGTACATCTTATTTTACATCTTTTTTTGACATTGTGCCATGTGTCGACACATAATTGGACTTTTTTTTTCTTTTTAAAGAACACTTTGCCGCTCAACACAATTTGAATTCCCACACATTGTCAAAACATTATGTAAACCAAAGAACGTACACTTAGCAGTATTCTAACTAATTTCAAGTAGCATTGATAGAATTAGGAATAATTATCACACACAGTCAAAAGCTAACTGTTCATTTCCTTGTTTCGTTAACCAGATTGAATTTTGAAATTTAGATATTATATGCTAAGACTTTAGTTAAGTCTTTCTTTTACTTTATTTGAGGATAAAAAAATGTTCAAATTTTGAAATATTTGAAAAGTGAGACTTTACACTTATGTGAACCATCAAAAGTGAGTATTTGAGAGTGCTTTACTGTAAAGATACTTAATTTTGGTTATTTGACGATTAAATTAAAAAAAAAAAAAGCTGGTTTGGACGTGAAAGGATGAAAAAGAGGCGACTTTTGATTGATTAGATCGAAGTTATACAAAATTTGGAAATTGAGGACTACTCTGTTGAAATTGAAAGTTGAAAATTTGTCATGCAATTAAAACAAATTTGGAATGAGCCGGACATTGGACTTGAGGACTAATTTGCACGAGAATGAAATGTGTTAGCCATTGCGATAGCAAGGGACAAAACACATGCTATCGCTTAAGAAAACAAAATAGATGCAACGGTAAAAATTGTTCAATCATGCGATCGCAACATGAATGCCTGTGCAATCGTATGTGTTGAAATGAGGATAAAATTGCAGATTTCCTATTCAAACTCACATTCTACGTGGATACAAATTGGGACTCATTTTTAGACATATTTTCGACTCTTATAAATAGTTTAGTCATTCTTTTATTAGGGACACACAACTTGAGAGAGAAAAACAAATAGCAATTCATGATCAAAGAGCAAAATCCAAGGTTTTCAAGATTTGAGCTTGGGAAGAAAATTTTTGGTGCAAGATCCTATTATTTTCTTCATCTTTGTCTCAAAACTCGGTGATGAAATAACTATGTTCTTTTTAGTTATTTTTCTTTTATTAATACGAGTAGCTAAATTCATAGTTAGGGGCAACGATATAATCTACGTGTGATCCTTTATGTTAATTTTCAAAATTTTTATAGTTTAATTCTTTATGAGTTGATTTCGATTATGATTCTTAATATGCTTTAAAATAATTGGCCACTAATTTAATGAATTGCGAATTTGTAACAAATTAAAAGATAAATTATAGATTTTAGACCATTATAACAAAATTCAGTAATTTGGATAAAATGGTAGAGGTACGATTTTATAGTTATCGCAGTCATCAACATGATTCTTAGAGCTTTAATCATTTGGTCAAAGCTTATTTAGATTCACATAGAGATATTGTGAGTTGACTTAGCTTGATAGGATTAATGTGAACTCGAGAAATGTACATGGACTAATTAAATAGAGCCCGATTGAATATTACATTAGTAATAAATCGTGATATACGAATTAAAGGTTATCACTTGTTGGAATCGTAATCCTAACGTTCACACTCATAAGTTAATACCCTAATTCAAGTCAATTATGTAGATAAATTTAGTATAACTAAGATAATTTAGGTAATTAATCAAACACTATTCATTATTTTGCGAATTAGGATTTAGGAATTGTAAATTAAGAATTAAATAGTAGTACTCGTGGGAACAATCATCTGGACTTATAGATCCATTATATTACTTATTCATGATATCGTATATAGCTATCTTAAAAAGGGATGTATGGAAGATAGCTCATCATTGTTTTCAAGTACCAAAGCAGCCTACTACCGTTCTACAGAAACAGATTAGCTCATACAAACATCAATTATTATTATTATTATTATAATAAAGTGATCATGATTTCTTCACTGTTTATTTTATTTTTTTGTAGTTCATATGGATTTTGTTTGTCTATAAGAATCAAGAGCTTCTAAACACATAAACCTCATCCTATACACAATTCAATACCGAACGTTAGCCGCCCATACTGGAGAATCTAGGTATTAATTTCTCTATGTTAACTAGACACTTTAATTCCATTTTATTAATTGTTCACGTCGTCACAAGCTTAGATGTTGTTGATGCATACAAACTTTAGAAGAACTCAACAACACATCGATTGATATAAGATCGTTGAATATTCAGATTTTCAATCTAAGATCAAATTAACGAGAAATCCCCATGATTTTATTCAACATGCAAAAACAGCCAAAGACATAATGAAATCTATAACGGAGTATAAATACTATAAAAATAATAGAAAACCGTACAATTACTAAATGCCCAAAGACCCTCACATTAGAATTAAAATAAAATAAAAGGAAGTTAATGCACCAATTCTCGCATGGGCTGCTATCTCGACACTTCCCTTGCAAGTAGCTAATTCGAGGATACTCATTACACACTATACTGTCTTGATGCTCGAATGTTAGCGTCCTATCCTTAAAAGCTATCATCATCATTCTCCCTACAAGTTTTTGTTTTCTATTCCATCAATTTTATTACCATGCAAAATAAAATGTATGAACATTGATAATTAGAGACAACATTATAAAATTGAAATAACTTGACAGTGAGAGAAAGAAGTAAATATTTTAGGCAACAAAATTCTTTTTTTTTTTAAAATATAAGTTGTATCAGTGAAAGAGATGGCCAAGCTACTAGCGATTAGCATGTCCTGGTGGCATCCCCGACACTGAACTTGACCATATTAATTTATTTATGTGATGGCCATTACTTAAATTAATTAATTCGCTTGATCGTATCTAATTGGGGTTCCGTGGCCCTTATAATAGTGATTATGGTTGAACAATGAAGGTTTAAGTGGGCTCATAAATATGATGAAATAATTGAGAACCATCCACACAACAATATTAGGCGATTGCGTGCTCCACAGTCGCACTACAATCAAATCTAATGTTAATCCGTTCAAAGATTTCAATTCTGATAAACGTACTTTGTCCCTTAAAACAAAAGTACGTTGGTTTTTATAATATTTCAGATGAAGACAGAATGACTTGATTTTATTTATATAAAAATTTTCCATTCATAGTCGTGACTGCTCGTGAGCAGCAAATGTTTTTATATGTAAACCATTCTAGATGGAATATTTTTATATGATAGAAATACAACAAAATTCAAGAAAAGTACTCTTACTTCTTAGGAGGACAAAACAATGAAAAGTTAAAGAACTATACTTCATGCGCCTCAATGACACTCTTCGTTGTTGGAAATTTACTTTACATGCATAGCGGAATCTAAACAATATTTCAACTTCCACTAAAGATCTTCTTTATATTTAAAAAGAAAATGTGATATGAATTATACATTTATTAAATTCTGCAAACTCATTTACTTATCTTGAACGCGAACAATCACGATGTGCAATCCATAGCTGTCCACTTGTTAGTCTCTAATGAAAATCCACACAGGGAACAAAAATGAGAAAATTAGGAATTTTCTTTTCTTGTACTAGTAGATAATAATTGTGTTGTTTTATTTCTCATAACCTTAATAGCTTATTAATAGAAGTCCATATGAGTTTGGCCCGACATTTAAACTTAATCCGGTCCAATGTTTTAATTTGGACCATTACTAAGTAACCAAATTAATTAATTGTCCAACAATTGTCAATTAATTAATTAGTATATTTCATTCTTCTAGTTCTTATTTTGTGTGTGACTCATTAGGGTCTCGATCACGGTACCTAACGACGTAAATTATTATTTTGATTTAATCAAAATAAGATAAATTAAAAAACATTTTAATTTATCATTAATTCACCTAAATTAATTAACATTCGTCGTCTGGTATTAACATCTAGCAATATGTCAGGGCAATATATGTGATGAAAAATGTCACGTTGTATGACAAAAAACTAAATATTTTTGTTTATTGTAAAACTATAATTACTTCGCCATATGATTCGATCAATTACGAGATATAAAGTATGTCAATCTCGATTATTGATCATATCTTTCATCCCACTATTAAGTCAATATAAGTCAAAACCCCTTTTCGATTTATGAGTATACTTTGACCAAAAAATTCATTATCAACTTAATTGAAGGGCCTCTAAGGGTGACAAATCTCTTACTATCTAAGAGTGACAAATCATCTATCGATCATTCACAACCTTCATATGATTTTCGATATACTCGAACAATTCCGTATTAGCAACTCTTGGCAGAGTAACATCTAACATTACCAAAGCATGACAATCCCCATATAATGTGCACTATGATGACTTCAAGTCAAATGACCAATTCCAGTAATGAACGTTAGAGATTAACCACGTCAATCAAATAGTTATTTATGTAGAATCTCTCTGCAGGTCTCCAATGTTTTGTTAAAATCCATGTGTTCATTTAAATGTCACCACATTTGAGCTTGTGAGAACAACCACTTACTTCGCAAGTGAAAAATGTCACACGTGATGATATATTCATAATAATGATATCCGTAACTTTTATTATTTACGACCACGATTAATTTAAGATTTAATCATATGTAATTTGTAGTCACAATTATAACTCCTTGTGATTAACAAGTTACAAAGATTTAAATCTACAGACTCTATTATTTAATTTATCAGAATATTAATTCAATTAAATAATAAAGCTACCATAAATAAAATGCATCAATTATATATTAAAAGTTTTTATGTCCAAAGTTAATTGGACCTATGACATAACACTTACAAACTCCCACTTATATTAGATCCAATCTCTTATGTATCTTATACCATAAGAGTCTACATGACTATCATGTTTATGCTGCGACAACTCTTCGTTAGTGAATCTGCAATGTTATCAATTAGGAACTTGTTATTTCTTTACTTCATTATTTGTATTATCTCTCTGATGAGATGATACCACTTTAACGTACATTTGGATCACTGATGAGACTTTAGTTCTTTCGCTTGCACGATGCTTCATTGTTATTACAATACATATGAATGAGATCAGTAATGTTAGGAACTATTACATGTTTATTGATGAACTTTTTGATCCAAACCACAACTTTTGTTGCTTATGAAGCAACGATAGACTTCTGTTATTGAATTAAAGGTTATGAAGCAACTTTTTATATCGTAAGTATATGATATCATAATAAGTAATATAGTAGACATTTGAATCTTGATGATCGTTCCTACGAGGACTACAATTTAATACTTAATTTAATATTTCTAACTCCTATTTAATGAAAAACAAATAATTTGGTGATTTTTTTCTAGCTATATCTACTGGTTGAAAATAGTAGGATGCACACAAAGATCGATTTAAAATTTAAATATGAATGAGATATTAGGGCATAACAATTTCATCTATTGATTACCTTTAAGTCTTAATTCAAGATTCACAAATCTTATGTAGTGTTCGATCAAATTCTTTTATTGTATTCAAGTTACTCTTGTTGAGTTCTCTTTGAGCCTATTTAACTAATTCAATCGCATATCTCTATGTGAATTAATCTTAGTTAATCGCAAAATTTGTTCTAAAAATTCATATAATGACTGCAATAATTAGCATAGGTATATCTACTCTTTATACTAAATTACCGGATTTTAATATGTAGTCTAAATATAAAACTTACCTCTCGATTCGTAAAGATTCATAAAATCATTGAATTATTGATCAAGTAATTCATAGAATCAAATATATAAATAAAATCAACACGTATATGAAAGAACTCTAATCTTGAATTAAAAAAAATAAAGGGTCTCAATAAATTACATTATTTACCCTAATGAAAAATTTAGCTACTCATGATAGATGAGGAAAAACAATAGATGATAATCAAGCACATCACCGGATTTTGAATAAAGAAATAGAAAAAGGGACGAATCTTGCACCAAGATCTTCTTCTTCTTCTTCATACTCAATGCTTCAAACTCGTGCTTTCTTGATGTTTTCTCATTCGATTTGCTCTCCTAAATCTATATTATAACCGCAATAATTAGTATATGTATCTCTACACGTTATACTAATTTACCTGATTTTACTATATGATCTAAATTTCAAACTCACCTTTCGATTCATAAGAGACTCACATAATCATCAAATTAGTGATCAATTAGATCAATGTATTAAACTTATAGTAAAATCAACACATATATGAATAAATCACTGAAATTTTGAATAAAAGAATAAATGATCACAAGTCGATTACATTGTTTGCCATAATATGAAAATTAGTTACTCATAATGTAAAAATAAACACAACAATTTTTCTTGGAATACATCACCTAATTCTTTGAATAAAGATGTAAAAAAGAATTTAATCTTGCACCAAGATCTTCTTCTTCTTCTTCTTCTTCTTCTTCCAATCAATGCTTCAAACTCATGATTTCTTGATTTTTTCTCCTTCGATATGCTCTCTTAAATCTCAAGTTGTATCTTGTGTTTCTCAATGTGTGGAACCCCTCAAAAGTGCCCCACTTCTTCTATATATACTTTTCCCCATGTTTTTGTCAAATTTAGAGTTTTTATAGGCTTCAAAATGGGTATTCACAAAAATATATTTCGAATTAAAATCACCGCAAATGTACAGTTCGTTAAAAGTAATAAAGTTTACTTTTTGTGTTCGAGTATCGTCCCAAGAATATTGATTAGTTCAATTCTTATTACCTTACCTTAACTGAGACTACAATAAAATGACGTTTTGTTGTGATGAAAATGTAACTAAAACAATGATAAGTATGTGAGAAAAATGATTTAACTAAATTAAATGCAAACGACGTTAAATGTAAGTTGAAGCTTTCGAATGTATGATGAATGTACTAGGATCACGAATCCTTATGTAATAATTCTTTTTAAACTTAGTTCTACATTTTGATAACACAGTGAAATATTAACGAATCAATGTTTCTAAATTATTTAACACTCTCTCTCTCGAGTAATGTGAAACATATTCTCATAGATGACCCAACTATATCTATATGACAGATACGAACATACAAGAATGCATGAGTTTTTATACTATGCGACCGCATTGAATAATACTATGCGACGGCATAGTAGAGTTCAAACTAGCCCTGGAATCTCCTATATCAACCTATGCGACTGCATAGGTTCCTGTGCTATGTGACCGCATAGCTTTGGGAAACTTCCACAACTTTGCATTTTGATCCTCGAACTTCCTCTTGCCATTCTCGACCTTTCTTTTCCGTTCTTCTTCTTCCAATGTTTCATTCTAATGCTCAAATGGGTCCTAGAAATCTTCATGTCTCCAATTCCTCTTTTGGGTTATCTTTCATTATTTGCAACTTGGTCTCTAAACTTTGATTTTCTTTGATTTTGTGTTTTTAATCACTTGTTCGTCCTAAATTCCGCCTCATTCATCAATGTTGTCATGAAAAATATAAACTACATAGAATTAAATTATATTCCAACATATTAATTAACAATTGTTCATATTTTGTGGTCAAAATAAGTGTGTAAAACGCACTTATCAATTCTCCCAAAGTTGAACTATTGTTTGTCCTCAAACAACACAGTAACTTAACTCCACATAAAATATGGTTTAATAACCTACCATGTCTCAAGATTTGTATTTAGTCATTAAAAAAAAAAGAACAATTTCAATAGTGCAAAATCAAATCAATCTCCACCTATTATATGCATAACTCAATGTGTGTGTGTAAAAACTCATGTCAACATACTAAGATCATGCTTAGCTCAACACCTGACCTATAATAGTCAAATATTTCCTTACTTCGCTCAATAAATACACACCCCAAACTTATGCTTCACACTCAATTTTCCCAGTGTTTCCTAAATTGAACTTATTCAATTGTATTCCTTATCCTCTCTTAGTTTGGATAGATCTTACTATTACAAATTCACACTTATATAAGTCGAGATTCTCCTATATTTTTTATTGTTTCAACCTTCAAGACTAGACTAAGTTACTTGCCTCTCATCAAAGGTATATAGGTCTATCAACTAAATGTCTTGGGACTTAATCAATGTAATTATGTATATTTCTCTTTTTTATTTTTTAAACATCTTCTCATTTTCTTTCTATATAACCCTTGTAGCAAGTTTTATACAGATGACTCCCGAGTTAGATGACCAAAGGGTACTAGGTTTTAAACCACCCTTATAGGCTTAATCACCCAAGTTATATAGGCTCGAAAAGATGCTTTTATTCAACAAAAAATTGTGCAATGCCCTTTTTCTTTCTAGATATACAATTTTTAAAACTAACATCTAACTTAAGACTTTCGCCTTATCTTTGTCTCATTGATTTTAGACAATCCACACAAGATAATTTTTCATGCACGAAATCACTACTTATCTCAATGTTCCTCTATAACAGCTCAACCATTTTCAATCTACTCTATATTTGGATTATGAAATAATTCAATATAGGTTATTAGGTTTACATACTATGTTCAACTACATTCTACGTAATGAACCAAGTCACCAACCAAATATGACAAATATGAGTATCGTGCATAAAAATGTCAAGTTCCACATAAACAAGCATTGACTAATACAATAGTGCATTATTTTCATTATTCACAGTTCATTAAAATGTCAAGTTTCACATAAACAGGCTTTGACTAATTCAATAGTGTACTATTTTCGTTATTCATAGTTCATACATATTTCAATATTTAACATCATAGTTGACAAGGTGATCAAATCCACACAAATACACAAAACTATTATCGTAATTTAATACTAGGAAATAAATGAATAAAAACTACAAAATATATATTTTTTAAACCATGCACAATCACACAAAAACTATAGTAAAATGACGAATGCCACCTAAAACTTATATAAATAGTGTCCTCAATATTTAAATAATGACAACATGCAAAATGAAAAAAAATGTAAAGGTAAGGACAATACACAATAGTGTAAAGAAAATGAGGCTCAGAATACTCCCCTGATCAGTACGGAGGTGATAGATAGGATCTGGAACCAGATGCGCCATCAGCTGAGGGTGGAGGAGGCATGCAAGAATCTGTCGTATCAACTCAGATTGTTGTGCTAGCTCGGCCTATATACCATGAATGAATGAATGGAGGCTATTCCCGATCCTCATTCTCATGTTGCCCAAACGATCCTAAGTTTCATCGGCTCGTAGTTGAATACCGTCTACTCGACATACATACATGCTCAGCCGTCCATTCAAAGTCTCAACCTCTCGTCTCGCAACCAAGGACTCTCTACTGGCAGTAGAGGTGAAGTTCTGGGTGATTAGCATGTCACTCCGTACTGTCTGAATATACGTACCCATGGTACCCACGGTCTGCTGAAGACTCTCAATATCTCGGCTAGAACTGGCCATAGTGGCGAACATCTATCTTAGCAACTGTGTATCAACATCCTATGGTGTCGGTGGTAGTTTCTTAGGCATCTCAACATCATCAGCCTTTGAACCTTCCAGCCTGCTACTGTCTCAATCACCCTCTCTCTTGTTTTTCTCTATGTTTTACCCTAATTCTATCCTGACCCTCCAAGGTAGTCCATTTAATGAAAAGGCCAAGTCTACCGGGAAGCTCTAAGAATGGGATTGGCCTGTATTCTTGCAGATCCCACTGATTAGACTTGAAAAGATCGGAGAACGGTGAAGATCTAAGATACCCCGAGAATGAATCTGATTATAAACGAAGGTGGCTAAGTCAATCTTCTGTCCTCTCACTAAATGATAGATAAAGTCGACTTTAGGGTCGGCAAATGTGGTCCGATGTGTGGTTGGCTCGATGTTGTGGCAAATAAATAGCTATAGAATGGCTATGAATGGTATAAGCTCAATCTAATGCCACTTTGGAGTTTGTAATGGCCACAATCTCGCATTCAAGTAAAACTCTCCCGACTGTGTTCCAATGAAAATCTCCAGGAATAGGAACAATGTTATCCCAAGTTAATTGATAGTAGTTGTGTATAACCTCGGGTATAAACATTATCCATTTGTCCCTTATCCATGTCTGGTATAGATGTTCAGACCTATTGGTGTCGATATCGCCATTGAGGTTGGCATAGAATTCGCGAACTAAACCCTCATACACCGGATGTGGTCTTTCTTTCACTTTGTCCCAACCACAGTTCTGTACTAAAGTGACTATCTCAAATTCGAGAAAATCCTCTAATTTAACAAGCCACTTTAGAAACAGTGCCCAATGGCTAATGATATCTGAGTATCGCGTGATGGCCTTTTGATTAAAAAATCTTCGTATTCCTTCTTCAGGTCCCCTAGTTCACCTAGTACCCAAAGTGGAGGCTACTTTCTCTTTTCCTCTGGCCATTCACTTAGGAGGTATTTTGCAAACACAACCAAGATTGAAACATGTAAGTCATTTGCGATGCATAAAATAGATGCTACGGTACTTGAAGATGAAATGGAAAACATGATCACTAAAAATTTCTTGCAATTGACCAAACAAAGAATAAAACAATGTAACGATGCCATGCTTGACAAAATGTGTTGGTAAATATGTATATTATATAACATAAATGCAAAATGTAGTCAACAAACCCAAAATCAATTCAAACAATGAAAATTTTTGCTTTGAAAACCATGTTCGACCAAGCAAGTTCGCCTCCGGACACCGTCAAGAAAATTGAAATTTTCCTGAGCGATCTCCGAGCATATGAAAGAGGGTATATTAATCTCACACATATTCAAATTTGAGGTCAAATAACCGTCATTTGGATTGGAAAACTAAGGGACGAGTGAGTGACGTGAAATGACGTGTGTTTCCTATGTCATGCTCATGTGTGATCAAGTTGGATTCTTTGTTTCCAATTACATGTGGCGAGGAACATCAACATGAAATTCAATCCAAAGTACCTAGCAACAATGTCAAATTCAAAATGGTCCCTAATTCCGCACAAATATTCAAATATGCATTTCATAGAACACGTTGCAAGCATTACATTTTCCATGGAAAATTTCAAGACATAGATATTAATCAAACCATAATTTTTATTTCTTTCCAATACAATTCAACAACCATAGACTCCATCATCTACTTAATGCCCCACTCCTTAATCAAGCAATTTTCCAATTCATTCTCAAAACTACAATGAAAACTTGCATGAAGGGGGGTAAAAATGAGGAGCATACCTTGATGTTAGCTATTGATAAGAAAGAATAATTGAGACAAGGTGAGTGAGTGATGTGTTGTGGGTGTGTTCGCGTGCATGAGTTTTAGATTATGTGTGTGTGGTGTGTGTGAGTAAAGAGTGGTGTGTTTGTGGTGTGCATGAATTTTAAAATAAAATCGGGGGGAGGGTTGAAGTACTCTATGCGACCGCGTAGAGCACTTCCATACGGTCGCAAGAACAACTTTTAAGGGCCAAATTTGGCCCTGTTTTGCTATTTGAGACCGCATGCCTAGTAGTGCTATGCTGTCGCATAGACTACCGGGAATAGGTTGTTTGTCTGTTTAAGAAAATTTTCATTTTCAATCGTTGGGGACGCTCGATGCCTCGATATTCATGTTATATAAGTTTAAATTAGTTTGGACCATGCATAGACTCTTTGCAACCGATAGGAACGATGCATGACCTAATTTTACTTAAAATTTAGAAAAACATGAAAAATTCCTAATCTAATGCAAAAAAGGAAATAAATAAGTGAAAAGAAACGTTGGGTATCCTCCCAACAAACGCTTGTTTATGACTGTAGCTCGATTTTATAGCGATTGATTCACTCCAGTGCTTACAGATGAACGATGACTTTTCTTTTGAGAATTCACCATTCCAGAGGGTTTTAGCCGTTGTCCATTGACTTTAAATGTCCATTTACTGTCGAGTGATCTCTATAAACCCATATAGAAATATTTTCGTAATTGTGTATGGACCTGACCACCTTGACTCGAAAAAAGCTTAAGTCTAGAATTGTATAACATGGCTTGTTGGCTGACCTCAAACTTTCTTTTTTGAATATGCATGTCGTGCCAATTTTTTGTTCACTCGTTGTAGAGTTTTGCGTTCTCATAAGCTTCCAGTTGAAATTCATCCATTTTATTCAATTGAAGTAGTTTCTTTTCACCAGATGCTTTCACATCAAAATTTAGGTTTTTGAATGCCCACTAATCAAGGTGTTCCAGTTCAAGTGGTAAATGGAACGCTTTCCCAAAAACTAGGCGATATGGAGACATGCCTATAGGCGTCTTAAATGTTGTTATGTAAGCCCACAATGCGTCGTCTACCCACTCAGACCAATTTTTACGTGAAGAACTCACCGTCACCTCAATTATCCGCTTTAATTCTCTATTTGAGATTTCAACTTGCCTGCTGGTTTGAGGGTGACAAATGGTTTCCACACGGTGCCAGACGCCATATTTAGCCGATAAGGACTCAAATTGCCGATTATAAAAGTGTTTGCCCCCATTACTTATGATAGCTCTTGGTGTGCCATAACGGGTGAAATTGTACCTCTTTAGAAACCCAATCACCACCTTAACATCATTGGTTGGCAATGCTACTGCTTCTACCCATTTTGAAACATAGTCAACAGCCACTAAGATGTACTAATTTGAGAACGATGGAGGGAATAACCCCCATAAAGTCTATTCCCCATACGTCAAAAATCTCTACCTCTAAAATGATATTCAACGACATCTTGCTCCTTATAGATATGCTTTCCATTCGCTGGCATCTGTCGCACCTTTTCACGAACTCAAGAGCATCCCAAAAAAGTAAAGGCCAATAGAATCTAAACTTTAGAATCTTAGCAGTAGTCTTTGATGTCCCAAAGTGTCTTGCATATACAGATGAATGACATTGCTCTAGTATTTGAGATACTTCATCTTCAGGAACACATTAATTTGATCTGCCTCTCGTCTGCAGAGAATGGGATCCTTTCAAAAATAATATTTCAAGTCGCAGAAGAATTTCTTTCACTGATAACTTGAATAATCTGGTGGGATGATAGACTTGGCCAAATAGTTTACTATATTCGTATACCAAGGCGCATCTTCCACACTAAATATTTGCACATCTAGAAAAATCTCATTGATCTCTACTGACTCCTTTTGCTCTCCGGTTCAAGTCGATGAATGGCCACCACATTTTCACTGCCCTTCTTATCCCTGATCTCTAAATTGAATTCTTGAAAAATTAATACTCAATAGATCAGTCTTGGTTTGGCATCCTTCTTTGTCATCAAATATTTTAGGGCGGCATGATCGGTTGAGACTATGACCTTTGATCCAACAAGATATGATTGAAATTTATCAAAAGCATAGATCACTGCTAGAAGCTCTTTCTCAATGGTGGCATAGTTAATCTGCACATCGTTTAAGGTTCTGCTGGCATAGTAAATCCCATGAAATATTTTGTTTCTTAGTTGTCCCCTAAAACGACTATCACGGCATAGTCACTTGCATCACACATCAATTCGAATGACAAAGTCCAATCCGGTGCGATAATAACTAGTGCTGATGTTAACTTCTCTTTTAGAGTGTTGAATGCCAACAAATATTTTACAGAGAAGTAAAAAATGATCCTTAGCTAGCAAGTTGTACAGAGGCTTTGTGATCTTCAAGAATCCTTAATGACGCATCGATAGAGCCCGGTGTGCCCAAGAAAACTAAAAAACACTCTTAACTGATGTAGGCGGTAGTAATTTCTCAATAATCTGAATTTTAGCCTTGTCCACCTCTATCTCGTTAGCTAAAATGTGATGTCCCAATACAATGCTCTCATGTACCATAAAGTGACACTTTTCCAGTTCAATACCAAGTTTATCTCCTTGCATCACTGTGCTACCAAAGTCAAATGCTCTAAACATTCATCAAACGACGATCCAAACATTGAGAAGTCATCGACAAAGAGTTCTATGAATTTCTCCATGTCAGAAAAGATTGTTATCATGCAGCATTGAAAGGTAGCTGGAGCATTGCACAAATCGAATGGCATTCTACGGTAAGCAAATGTACCATAGGGACAAGTAAAAGTTATCTCTGATCTTCCGGTGCTACTGAGATTTGATTATATCTAGAATGTCCTTCAAGGAAGGAGTAGTATGAGTGTAGTGCTAGTCTTTCCAGCATCTGATTGATAAATGGAAGAGAAAAGTGATCTTTCTGTGTAGCAGCGTTAAGTTTGTGATAATCAATGCAAACTCTCCATCCAAAACAACCATGGTGGAATTTAATTCATTCTTTTCATTCTGCACCATCGTAATACCACAATTCTTAGACACGACCTGAACATGGCTAATCCATGCATTGTCTGATATTGGATAAATTATACCTGCATCCAAGAGTTTCAACACCTCTGCTCTAACTACTTCTTTCATGTTTGGATTTAGCCTCCGTTGACTATCTACACTTGGTCGAAAGTTCTCCCCCATGAGAATCTTATGCATGTACAGTGAAGGGCTGATCCCTTTAATATTTGCAATGGATCATCCTATGGCTGTCTTATTTTACCTAAGTACCGGTAGTAACCTCTCCTCCTCCACCTTACTGACTAAGTTTGAAATAATTACTAGCAGTGTATAGGACTCTCCCAAGTAAGCGTATCAAATGTGAGGTGGTAGTTGCTTGAGTTCCAACTTAGGAGGCTGTTGAATGGACGGTAATAGCTTTTTAGGACCCGTTTCCAACTCCTCAAAAATAGCGTTTACGCATGTATAGTGGATTAGTATCCAAAAACCTTGCACATGCCTCGATATCAAGGAAATTAGTGTGAGTAGATTGAGTGTGCAATGCATACCTCATATGCATCTGATGGTTGATGTAGCAGGAATGTATCTTGGACCACCTTCTCGATCACATCTATCCAGAAGCTGCTGTCTGACTTAGTAGGAAATTTCATGGCCATGAAGACGTTAAAAGAAATCTTCTCTTCACCAAGTCTCAAAATAAGTTGACCCTTCTGAAAGTCAATAAGAGCTCTCCCTGTGGCTAAGAATGGTCGGCCCAAGATGAGTGGAATATCCTTGTCCTACTCTATGTCAAGAATGAGAAAATCAGCTGGGAAGATGAATTTTTCCACATTAATCAATATGTCTTCAATGATTCCTCTTGGATGAGTAAAAGATCGATCAATTAGCTGAAGAGTTACCGTAGTTGCTTTAGCCTCTCATCTGAGTTTCTTGAAAACAGAAAATGGCATCAAATTAATACTTGCACCTAAATCACATAAAGCTTTATCAAAATGATAATCTCCAACAGTGCAAGGTAAAGTAAAACTCACTATGTCTTTTAATTTTGGAGGTAGCTTTTTTTGGATTCTGGCCCTGCACTCCTCGATCAACATCACCGTTTCATGTTCCTCAAGCTTGCATTTATTAGATAGGATGTCCTTTAGGAATTTGATGTAGCTTGGCATTTGAATGAGTGCATCGGCGAATGGGATGTTGATGTGGAGTTTCTTGACGATCTCAAGAAATTTCATGTACTGTTGATCCAGTTTGGAATAGGGGGTTCGTAAGGATTGACAGTATTGGTTACCATAACTCGTGTTGTATCTGAACTCTCCTTAATATATGTCTCTATTGTCTATTTAGTCGGTTCTTCATGCTCTCATCTAAAGAAGGTACTATTTTCTTACTTGTACTAGACCTCTTTACATGTATTTCTGGTAATTTCACCCCGCTTCTGGTCGTTATTATTTTTGCATACTCATTTGGGTTGATTTCTGTATTGTTGGATAGTGAACCTGGTGCTCTACCAGTCATAGAAAGTGCCATTTGCTCCATTTGAGTCTCCTGATTTTTAATAGCAGCACTCTGATCTTGGAGAGTTATTTTGTTTTTTTTCATGAATTGATTATTGGCTTCCATGTATTGATTTATTTTTTCCATAAATTTCTCGAACATCTCTTCCAACTGAAACTTCTTCTCACGCTACTAAAACTGATGATGCGGTCTATTCTGATTTGTCCAAGAGAAGTTCGGGTGCTTCCTCCAACCTGGGTTGTAAATCTCTAAATGTGGATTATTCTGTTGACGTTGTTGTCCCCATTGTGCAAAATTCACTTTTTCCATTCATTGTACCATAATATGACAATTTACTTTGCGATGATCTGCCTCACACTCTTCGCAACTTGGCTTCTTGGCTTGTGCTGCATTAGCAGTCCGTGATATACTTTCCAACTTATGAAATAATGAATATATCTTTGCAGATAAAGCTGAGTAAGCATCCACCTCGTATACACCTGGCACTCTCTTTTGGGTTACTCGCTCAAAAGTCCACTTGGCTGAAATAGTAGCCACTGTCTTTAATAACTTCAAAGCATTGTCAATTGTCTTTGTAGATAAGGAGCTGTTAAACAAAGAATCCACCATGTCTTTGAATGATGGAAGCAATTCCGCATAGAAATTCTGGACCTGGAGTCCTGTACTAATATTGTGATGAGGACACTTATGTTCTTGAACCGATTCCGAGCTTCATCAAAAGTTTTTGATTCATTTTGGTAGAAGATAGATATATCATGCTTCAGTTTCGCTATCTTGGTCGGTGGGAAGAATTTTGTATAGAATTTCTGAGCTAGGTTGTTCCATGTACTGATGTTGACAATAGGTTGAGAATCCAACCACTCCAGTGCTTTATGACATAGCTTGTGTGGGAACAGCCTTAATCAGATAGCATCATCTGAGATACCCTGATATCGGAAGCGTTGACACATGTCCAAGAATCGAGAGACATGTGTATATGGATTTTCTTCAACTCTGCCATAGAATTGATGTCCATTCTGGAATAAATGCATGGCATTGGTCTTCAACTGGAAGTTAGGCTGCCCAAATGGAAGGTAGACGATGCTGGATTGACTCTGAATGATTTACAGTATCATGAAATCCCCAACCAGCATGTTTCCCTCATTGAGAATTTCCTCTTCATTCACTTAAACTACTTGTTCGTTTTGCACATTGGCCATTTATTTTGCTGCTCTTGCTTCTCTTTGCATACGATGGAAGATGCTTTCGATTTCTGGGTCAGCTGGAATCAAATTATCGTCAAGCAACCTTCGCATACAAGACCTGAGAGGAGATAAAAAATCGCACTTAGATAAGCCACTAAAAAAACAAAAAACTAAAACTAAATAACTGAAAATAAAAAAATAATGCTCGAATTAGTGTCAAGATAAATAAAATTAAAGTAAATTCAATCCTCAGCAGCGGGCACCAAAAATTTGTTTACGAAAATATATATGGAATTAAAATCACCTCAAGTGTACAGTTCATTAACAAGTAATAAAGTGGAATTTTTGAGTTCGAGTATGGTCCTTCACAGATAGATTAGTTCAATTCTTATTACCTTAACCTTAACCGAGACTAGAATAAAATGACGTTTTATTGTAATGAAATTGTAACTAAAACAATGCTAAGTATGTGAGTAAAAATGATTTAACTAAATTAATTGCAAACAACATTAAATGTAAGTTGAAGTTTTCGAATGTATGATAAACGTACTAGGATCACAAATCTCTATGTAATAATTCTTTTTAAACTCAGCTCTACACTTTGACAACACAGTGAAATATTGACGAATAAATGTTCCTAAATTCTTCAATATTCTCTCTCGAGCAATGTCAAATATATTCTCATATATGACCCGTCTATATCTCTATGACGGATACGAACATACAAGAATGCATGAGTTTTTATGATCATTTAAAGATTCACACAAGGTATAGTGATATATTTCTATCCCCTTTTGGTATCTATGACAATTTACATATGTTGAACCTATTCACACAAGGCATAAGATCATATAAACCATTCAAATATCCAAAACGTGTTTTTATTGTCAAAAATGTAAAATTAAGAAATAAAAATCTTAATACATATCTTAATGCATAATTAATTGTTCCCTAGTACATAATTAATCTAGTCTAGCATGATGTAAAGCAGAAAATTAGAAAAACAATGAATGAACGACATCATCAATTGAATTCTTATGATTAATCTTCGCTTCATGGTGTTGTTCTTAGCGTTATTCCTCTTCTTCTATTCTCAAAACCCTTATGCATCTCCTCCCCCGTGTTCTAGATGACTATGGTTTAAATACGTCTCCCAAGATTTGTTTCCATAAGTATTTCAATCGAATAAGGAAACCAGAATTTTTACGTCAAGACCTAACTATGCGACCACATAGAAAAATACTATGCGACCACAGAGTAGAGTTCAAACTAGCCATGTAATCTCCTGCATCAACCTATGTGACCGCATAGGTTCCTGTGCTATGCGATTGCATAGCTTTGGAAAACTTCCACAACTTTGCGTTTTGGTCCTCAAATCTCTTTCGCCATTCTCGACCTCTTTTTCCATTCTTCTTCTTCCAATGTTTCATTCCAACGCTAAAATGGATCCTAGACATCTTTACGTCTCCAATTCCTCTTATGGTTCATCTTTCAATTATTTGCAGCTTGGTCCTTGCACTTTGATTTTCTTTGATTTTAGTTATTATTCCACTTGTTTTTCCTAAATTCCACCACATGCATCAATGTTGTCCTGCAAAAACGTAAATTGCACATAATTAAGTTATATTCCAACTTATTAATAAATAATTGTCCATATTTCGTGGTCAAAATAAGTGTGTAAAATGTACTTATCAATGGGCCCAACAAGATGTGTCCTAGTTGCACCATCTGCGCTTCAGTGTCATGGGAGTGGCACCATGTCGAAATTCACAATAGTGCCACGATGCTACAACTCTGTTGCTCACCTTCAATAATAGCGTCGAGGCGCTACACTTCTCTTTCTCTATCTCTTCCCAATGCTACCTCTTGGTCACATGTCTCCTTTTTTTTCTTCTTTTAATGTCGAAAATTGATTTTTTTTGCCCTTTTGTTCCTCTTGTCTCCTCATTTGATGCTCATAGCCTTATTTTCTCCACTTTTTTCAATAAATTGCACCACCTCACCAAACCTATAAAACAACACTAATAAACATATTAAAGATGTTCAATACTCATAAGATCTAGACAAAATCAAGTTAAAATACATACTCATCAATTACCCCCAAATATAATAGTTTGCTAGTTCTCGATCAAACACAAAGAAAAAGAAAATAACTAAGGAACACACAACACCAAAATTAGCTAGATAACTTGCCTTTTGGTTCAATATTGAGAACATTATATGCCATCTATGAACGACTTCAAAATCACAAAGCAAAAGCCAAACTTCGACTCATCCAATGCAAAATAGGTGTGAGTGTGTGTGTGTAAAGAATCAATTGTGATGCCGTATATTCACAAGTTGGTTCAACTCCCAATTCTTAGTGGTCAATTATTTCATTTCTTCGCTCGTGAAATTCACACACCCTCAAACTTGTTTTCTTTCACTCTTCCCAAGGTGTAATTCTATAGTTTAGTTTTCGTTATCTATTCCTTACACCACTCTAATTTAATATAGTCTAACCGACAATGTCAATCGTTCATTCATATGACGATACTCCCAAATAATGAGTGCTCTAACAATCAAATTTATACCAAGTGATTCAAATCCACTAGTTATCTGAGCCCCTCAACAATCAGCTCTTACTTGCGCAATTATATATAGTTTTTTTATATTTTCTTTTTAGCTCAATATTGACTTTACCCTTTTTTCTCTTCTTGACCCTGTAACGAGCTTTTGGTCTATAAATCCTTGGTTTTTGAATACCAAAGTGTACCAAGTTTCAAGATACCCCTGCTGACTTACTAATTAGTGTAGAAAAGGTACAAGCAAAATTTATTAAGTGTAATGCTAATTTTCTATAAGAGAAAGACAAAATTTACAGGGGTTAGATCCTTAGCATTGGGTCATCACCAAATTCACTCTAAAAAGTCGAAGACATTCCATAGCAATCTTTTTCAACATGCATGGAATTACCACAATCTTAAATCATTTCTTTTACCTGCTCAAACAACCCAAATTATTATATATACAATTAAAGGATATTGTGAATCTTAGGTTAAGGATTAAGCATCTAAGTCACTATTTAGCCTATACATATGAATCTTAATGTTCGTGTATGACGCTAAACTCAAATATCGTACATGAATATTTTCACATTTCAAATGGATAAGCAAAAAATTTAACTAAAGCACATAATTCATTCACAATCTATAAACTAATATATGCTCTCAAATATATTCATCGTAGCCGACAAGGCTATTTAACTCACACAAGCATGCATAAAAAGAAATATTTTTTAAACACACAATTCACAAAAAATAAAATCACACACAAGCACACAAACATGAACTACTAAATATCTAACAAAATCAATGGTTCACCCCCCCAAAGTTGAAAACAAATATTGTCCCCAGTGCGAAAATAAATACTAATGAGGTAATGACTTTCTTAAATACATTAGTTGTTATCATCGCCCTAGTGAGATGTATCCTAGGTAGCTAGATGAAATGGGAACGTCGGCTGCTGAGGGAATGTCATGTGGGGATATCTGAAGGCCAACATTGTGAAAAATTCATTCTAATATTGATATTATGTAAGTATCAAATACTACAATTGCTGATAATGATCATTCATTGATATCTGCAATTGATCCAGTTTGTGTTGAATCCCGTCATGCCGATGTTTGTGCTGTAATTCCAACTCACCCATCACTGTGTGAGCTGTAACTACATGGCCTCAATCCGACTAATAATGTCTTCATTCGGCTCATTGACAGGTGGCGGTCTTTTGGGTAGGATGGTTGTGCCTCTACTTCCTAGTAGGGCACTTGTAAACAGCTAAATTATCTTTTTAGTTATCACATGTTTAGAGTGAACTACCTCCTCAGCTGGATATGTCATAATTTTCCCTTCTCTACATAGAGCATATATCAATGGAGGGTAACCCAAACCGACAATGGTAGAACCTTTTAGAATGTGCAAGAAATTGGTCTGAATGAGTGTACCCACATCAATACTGAGGCCCCTCTGAATGACAAAGTTTAATAATGCCTGTTCATTTGTCACTTCACTGAAATTGCTGTTGGGCAACAGTTTAGCACAAATGAATTAATGCCAAGCTTTGTGTTCAACATACATCACTGCGGTCGAAAAATTCATGATAGTTGTGCTTGATCATTTTCATGTGGTGATATGATTGGCCAACTCTCTAATTATTTCCTACGGATCAACTACCCCCTCTTTCCGCAGTTTGGGGAAGTCATCATCTTTAGTATCCAACACTCTATAGAACATATTGAATGAGGTTCTCTAAAAATGATCCACTTGCACCGCACATAGTCTTTCAAATTACTGTGTTCGTTAGCATTGGCATAAAAATCTTGAACCACAGGTATCAATCCCGGTTATGATTGTTTTGTAAAGAACTCCTACTATTGACTTCAATTTGGATTGATCATTGTATTGTGCAACAATTTTCTTTGTGGGCATTCTATAAGCTGCTGAGTTATCTAATAAATTTTTTTCCAACGTCTTGATAGATGCTTACTGTTTCTGAAAGTTTGTATCAATTTCCTTAAAACACCTTGTCTATCTTTTACATGTACTGATTAAACATCTTCTCTAAACATGGTTTTTTCTCTTGTTGGGAATTATTTGAAATTTTCTCATGTTGATTATTAGACCATCTGAAGTTTGGGTGATGTCATCACTGCATATGCTCCATATGTTTGTGATTTTACAAGTGACTACACCTATGATGTTGATCCAGCAATCTGTACATTGGTGGATGTCATGCTATCTAATTCATAAATTACAGCTACCTTCTGTAGTATCACTCTTTCTAACGAGAATATTGAATGTGTAGTTGCAATTAACTCAAACAAATCTAGGCATTGTTGAACTAATTTACCCTATGATTGATCCGCTAGAGAGAAATCTACCTGAGACTTTGAGAATGGTAAAAGTTCGGTGTAGAAGTGTTGCACTTGATTTCTTAAGGTGATTATATGATATGGGCACTTTTTTTTAGCTCTTTGAATCTGTTATATGCCTTATGATAGCTCTCCCCATCTCTTTGTTGGAATGTTTGAATTTCTAGTCGAAAGTTTGCTACTTTTGTCGGTGGGAAGAATTTATTGCAGAATTTTCTAGTCAGTTTCTTCTATAGAATAATGCTTCCATGAGGTTCAACATCTAACAACTCTAAAGTTGCATCCTTCAATGCTTAAGGAAATAAACGCAGGTTGATAGTATCTTCATTGACTCCTGTAGCATGGAAGTTCTAACAATTTCCGAGAAATCTGGAGTATGTGTGCTCAAGTTTTCATGAGGTAACCCATAGAATGGGAAAGTATTGCTATTCAAATTGATCCAATCCGCCGTTATTTGAAAATTATTTACCTTGACATATGGATATACAATACTAGAGAGCGCGGGCGCTGCTATGGCATCAAGAACATTGAGATTGGAAAGTGTTCTTCATTTATCTCCAGTCACTAATTTTGTGGTACCGTTACTCTCTTGGCTACTTGTCCAGTTCGCTATATAGGAATAGAAATATTTTGATCTGCAGCCATCTCATGTTTTTGTTTTTGTTGGTGTTCTTTCATTCTGCGTCTGAAGGTACTTTCTATTTTTTGGATCAAACGGTTGTAGATTGTCACCTTGGGAACGGAGCATACAACGAAGACCTTTAATCTACAAATAAAAGAAAATAGACTAATCAAATAACAATAAAAAATAAATATAAATTAAGCCTAAATATAAATAGTTCTCCATTGACTGCACAAAAGACTTGTTGCATTTTTATATCACAAGTGTACGATATCGTAATGAGTAATATAGTGAACCTCTGAATTCTGATGATCGTTCCCATGAGGACTACAATTTAATACTCGATTTAATAATTCTAACTCCTATTTGACGAAAAACAAAGAATTGTGATTTCATGACTGTTTTTCTAACTGTATCTTCTAGTTGAAAATAGAAGAACATTCACATAAACCGATTTAAAATTCAAATATGAATGAGATATAGGGTATAACAATTTTATTTATTGATTACCTTTAACTTTTAATTCAACAATCACAAATCTAATGTAGTCCTTGATCAAATTCTTCTATTATATTCAATTTACCCATCTCGAGTTCTCATTAAGCCTATTTAACTAATTTAATCACATATAATGAACGCAAAAATTAGCATAGATATCTATATACGTTAATCTAAATTGCTGAATTTTAATATGTGATTTAAATCTAAAATGCACCAGTGGATTCGTAAAAGATTCAAAAAAATCATTGAATTATTAATCAATTAATTCAAGGTATTAAACACATGAATAAAATCAACACATATTCTAAAATAACTAAAATCTTAAATAAAAGATATATAGGGTCTCAATAGATTACACAGTTTTCCCGAATGAAAAACTTAGCTACTTATGATAGATGAAGAAAAACAATAGATGATAATGAAGTTCATAACCGGATTTTGAATAAAGATGTAAAAAAAGAGACAAATCTTGCTCGAAGATCTTCTTCTTCTTCCAATCAATGCTTCAAACTCGTCATTTCTTGTTGTCTTTCTCTTTCGATTTACTCTCATAAATATAAAGTTATATCTTGTGTCACAATATGTGGAACACCTCAAAAGTGCCCCCTTCTTCTATTTATTTTATTTTCCCATGTTTTTGCAGAACTAAAGTTTTTATGGGCTTCAAAACGGGCTAACAAAGTGCGCCCTAGTTGCACAATGGTGCCTCGACGCCATGAAAGCGGCGTCGCTTCAAAATTCAGGGTGACGCCTTAGCGCCTGGTGTGTGGCATTACGACACCACAACTCTGTCGCTCATCTTCAATAGTAGCATTGAGGCGCCACACTTCTATTTCTCTATCTCTTCTAGTAGCGAGCGAGGAGCCAACTTTCGGTCACATGTTTTTCTTTTGATATAGGAAATTGACTCGTTTGCCATTTTGTTCTTCTTTTCCCTACGTTTTATGCCAATAGTATTATTTTCTCCATTTCTACAATAGTTTGCACCATCTCACCAAGCCTATAAAACAACACTAATAAACACATTAAAAATGTTCAATACTCATAAGTTCTAACCCATAATCAAGTTAAAATAGTATGAAACTTGTGAGTAAAACAAAATCGTCACTCTCCATTATAAAGCATAAACCTATATCATGATTGAGATTTGCTATCATCTTAGTCTAATTGGAAGTTAGCATTAATATATCTATGAACTCTCAATTCATTTTCTCTATATAAAATATTCTTAAGATTTTATCTATGTAGATTTAGATGAGTCAAACAATCATTTAGATCTACCTTTATAGATTAAGTTACTTTTTCCATATCCTTCATGGAAAAATTATTTGACAATCACAATTTTAACGATTGAAATATAGGAACGTCGTTTCCTATTAATATTATGTCATTTACATATAATATCAAGAATACGACAACATTCTCACTATCGTTTTGTAAACACATGGTTCATCTTCATTTTTTATAAGATCAAACCTTTTGATTTCCTCATCAAAGCGAAGATTCTTCACGAAGCTTGCTTCAATTCATATATGGGTTGATCGAGCTTGCATACGTTGTAAGCATATTTGGATTCAAAACCTTTGAGTTGTGACATGTACACTTCTTCTTGTAAGTTTTTGTTAAGGAATGCAGTTTTGACATCAATTTGCCTCTCATAATCATGATATGCAACTATTGCAAGTGAAATCCGAATGGACTTTAGAATGAGACGAAAAAGTTTCATCAAAGCCAACTC